>DWCF01003100.1:0-20908 GCA_018230265.1 Delias oraia | reverse complement strand
ATTTTCGGCGACTGGTTGGCCACCGCCCAACTTTGCTTTTACGATTATCCCCGTTTTATAGTTTCCTCAATATAAATACTTGACGTTAGGAAATAAGAACACATAGTTCACTCGTGTTTGATACATGATAAAATCAAATCTTGTACGGTTTAATTAATGATTAGTAAAAGCTTAATGTTTTCTAAACACATGAAACACCTTTCTCAACAGTTTCTGTTCTTCTATGTACAAACAAACCGCTGATAGCTATTTCCGAAGAGAAATAACAGTTATAAATAATTATTATCATACAATACTGTTAGGATAAATTACGCAGAGAAAAAATAAAATAACAGCAATAATCTCATTCCAGGCAAACATCGTTGGACAATATTGAACGCAACAAATCTAAACTCTATACAACAGAGCCGCCGGCGTACAAAACCGAATGCCTTAATTTAATATAAGTCAATTTGGGCCAATTTAATTTCGCGTCCATAGCGCGGTTGTCAGCCGCACACCGAGGTTAAACCATAACAATGCTTTGCCATATTAGCGTTTCGCTCCTTGCTATAACGCTCCGTTTTGTGTACATATTTTTCTATTTATTAACGTACTACGCCGACAGCTGCATACAATTGATGCAACATAGTTCTGTTTGCACTCTCAGCTTACCTCTTGTTTATGTTTGTAATTGAAAGCGTATAAGAACTAATTAATTAGCTTTAACGTTGCAGTACTTTAGTAGCTTTTATGTACAGATTATGCGGCTAACGTTACGAAATTCTCAAGATGCATATATATAAATAAGAGATATGTATTTATAAGCATCCCTGCAACACAATTACATATGGTGAATGCTACCTATATAAGTTAAACCAGTCTGAATCCATTAACCTATTAATTTGTTAACAGTCAGACAAGGAAATTGTTTTTATAGAGTTAAATGAAGTATGGATCAACATTAAGTACAGGCCCGACCTTCTCCTATTGTTAACATGATTAATTTACGTTGAGCTAAGACAGTTAATAGCGTTCGCTAATTTATTATATATACAACTCTATGGCAAAGTGGTTAAATAGCAGCTAAATGTCATTTATGTTAACATATTCAAAGATCCGAATTTGATATTGATTCGGATCAATACGATATTTTTAGATATTTTAGGCTGGGTAGCTTGATTGTAGAGAATTTGTACTTTTATTGAAAACTTTAAAATGTTTTAATGACGAGAATTTATTCTTTTAAATCATAAATCCAGACCAAACAACTAATATCGCTCCTTCGGAGTAGTAATTAAATAAAATTAATATTTATTACATTAATAATATAATCATCATTAATGTAGGTTATAAAATTAGAGTATTTTGTTTATTAATTAAATTAAATAAGATTATTAATATTTCTTATAGGGTTTGTGTTGCATATAACAAAAACGTCATTTTATGTGTTTGAGTTAATAACATTAAGTATGTATATTCATTCAAATGGAAAAACCTTATGAACATAGCAAAAAGTTGTTTTTAAAATTAAAGTGGAATATTATAATGGAAAAAGTGGATGCTCCCAGTTGATTGGCGATCTCATTAAAATCAGGAAAACCTTCCACCTTTTACTCCCCAACGCTCTTTTAATTCTATTCACAGGTCAAAGACTGGTCTATGAATTTGCGTTTTTAAATTTACTGTATTCTTACGTTCACAAAATGTTCATATCATATTTAATATGCACATGTGTATCACATTTAATTCGATTTTTTTCTATAGCAGACAACGGAGCAGGTGAGTCTCCTATATGGTAATAGAACACCGTCGCCCATGAACAACCATGAACAGTTCAACTACCGTTTCTCGCTGAGTATTTTGTGAACCCATGGTAACAATTCGGACGAGCCGGCCCAATTTGTGCGTCAGCATATGCTTCAGTATAACTCTCCCATGGGTGATTTATATACATTTATTATTGTTAATTTGTTAGTGTATCTATACTACTAGTGTATCTTTACTTATAGTGTTTCTTCACTACAAACGAGTTTCTATATCGGATGGATCCAATCACAAATCCCATTGATATATTTACATAGATCAATAGAACTAGATAGTATGACCACTTAAGAATTCCATACCACTTTGCCTTGCTAATGCATATCATCGGGGTCCCTCTCATCACATACCTAATTCCCGGAATGTCAAATAAATCGCTATTGTGATAGAGATACTAGATTGATTACATTGTTTATTTTGGCTCAACAATATATAAAGGTTGTTACGTGCAAGGCATTCGAAATTCAATTTATCCTTAGGTAATCCTAAACCCTAAATTATATCATACATTTTAAGATATTGAGTATACAATATTTTTATTTGTTATGTTTTACGAACACAACCAGCTTATTAAATCAAAACGATGACGTCTAATGAATTATTTAAAATATACTTCATTAAATTATATTTTTTACTATAAAATAGTGTTTGTTCATACGCCGTTTTTATTTTAAAATTTCATACAAACACATATATCAGTAATTGTCAAACTAATAACTTGCAAAGTTTACATTTTAACAATTTTTGTTATTAAACTGACAGCAATATGTCCCCGCCACATTTGAAAAGGAAATCATTAATAAGATAATATTGTAATATTAGTATTATGACTATCCGAAAAACGATGGCATCTGTAACCAGCAAGATTAATGAACGTCTGTGTAAATAGTTTAGGAGGCGTATTATTTGCTATTTTACCGATCATTATAACAAATGGTTTTGCTGTATCGTTTTTCATATATTTAGTGAGACTGAATACAATTGTTATTAGAAAATTCTGTGTCTCATTAAAACCTGTGATGGGAAAGAGAAAGAAAAATATATATTTCATAATTATTATATATTAGTAAAACCACGTGTATAAACTAAATATCATATTGTAATATAAACACTGAAGCATATTTGGTCCCTCTTAGAGACATGATGAAAAGCAGCATTCGAAAGTCTAGCTGTGCGTACCTTAATAGTTTTAAAAGTGTATCATCAAGCGAAAGGTATTTGTTTCTAATCCCGGTCCGAATAATTGTAATTTAATTTATAATTTAGTCGGTCTCTGGAAGGGCTTGACAGTGGCTGAGCGAGTGTCTTAATAGTGTCGTACCCGTGGGAGAGCCATGTTGAAGTATATAGACGCACTAAACGGGCCGGCCCGTCCGAAGTAATATCATCGGCTCATATAATTCTCAGCGTGAAACGGTACTTGTACTATGTTTCGCAGAGTGAATGAGGGTATAGGAGGCTCTTAAATGTGCCGCTTATCGGCGTAAAAGCCGGCAGCACAACCAATGCACGAACTGAGGTGCGGTTGTTCGTGAGCGGTGGTGTTCTCTTACCATAAAGGAGACCCACCTGCTCCGTTGTTCGCTATAGAATAAAAAAACACAAGTGTTTAGAATACTGTATCAAAACTATTCACGGTGAAGCAGACAAATATGTCGTGCTAATAGAAATATTAAGAACCGAAGAAGAGAGTTGTGGTTTCCTTTCACGTCAAAGAAACTTTAATTAATGGTTGAAAATCTTAAGTGCGTTTTTTAACATTCAAAAGGCGGAATAAAAAGAAATTGTGAATGTCACAATGTAGCACTAACGGCATTTAGGTAATTTTCGCTCAATTAAACGGCTGAATACGTCCCGTTCGCGTCATTGAACTACGAGATTGCTTCCCCACCTCTATTCTTAGCGAGCGAAAATCTACGGAAATATTTTTAAAACATTTTTTTTATAGTATAGCGGACAATGGAGGCGGTGGGTCTCCTATATGGTAAGAGAACACTGCCGCCCATGGACAACCGCGCCACAGTCTGCGCCTTGTTTGTGTTGCTGGCTTTTTACGCCACTTAGGCGGCACTTTTTAAGGTCCTCCGATATCCTCACTCACTCAGCGAAACACAGTAAAAATACCGTTTCACGTTGAGTATTCTGTGAGCCCGTGGTATCACTTCAGACGAACCGGCTAAATTAGTGCGTCATTATATGCTTCAGCATGGCACTCCCATAGATTAACCTCAGTTTTCATTAAAAAAATAACACGTAATAATTTGAGAATACCTCTGAAGATTCCACAGTTAAAATCCATTTAAGGAATGTAAGCACATAATTAATTAGGAAATATTTTTAAGCGTGCTGAAAAAAGACCGTAGGTACTTCACTTTTTCTACATGTTGCTGTTTGTATATCCATCGATTCAATTTTACAAAAAATAATAGCTGTCAAGGTCTAGCTTCTTGTATTACCTACACTGTATTTTACCGAAACCTTTTTTCATGCAAATCGAAATTGAATCTTAAACGCATAATATTTCTTGTCACTTTTTTAAGCTATAGCAGACAACGGAGCAGGTGGATCTCTTATACGGTAAGAGAACACCGTCACAAATGACGAACCGCGCCACAGTCCGCGCTTTGGTTGTGTTGCTTTATTAAGTAACGCCTCCATATTTAAACCTTTGTAAAGCTGCTGTTAAGTATTTCAGTCCAACCTATTATCCACGACACTAGTTATTTTTACCATCATAACCTATAACTAAATGTCACATTGTAAGGTCACATTTAATAATAGATACCCTATGAATTGAAATTGATAATTATCATTCATAGCCGCATAAAATCAATCTAAATTTAAGTTTCAAAAAAATTTGACACATTTCGCTTTATTTAATTTGTTAAATGACCCTGTTGTTGCTATTTCAATTAGCTTAAAAGCATACTAAGAATATTAATTACTCTATAGTACCCACTTAGATTAACTAATAAATCTTATTAATTAGAAAGATTTTCTTGCAAACTTTTTCAATAGTAAATATCAGCTATATACAATCAATGTGTTTTTACTAGGTAATTCTTGTTTCAAGGATAGTAAAATATATATTTTTTAATTATTAATACAAAATAAAATAATAAAAATAAATAATTTTAAAAAAAATTAGCACTTGGTAACAAATTTAAAAAATACCAGCACTTCGGTAGAGTTTAAAAAAAGCGTTCGATGGTTATTTATAAGTGTTGCGATTTATATACAAAGACAGTTCTATAAAGAGGAGAAAGAAATTACTTTTCTATTTTTATTATTCCGACATTTTTTCGAGAAATAATTGTTTTAAACGTTGTGCACAGTGGTTTTAAATCGCCACCGAAAAACTGAAATAAAATTGCTTTGAAGTTTAGTCGGATTACATTAAGTATTGTTCTGTACCCAATGTAAAGCTATAAAAAACTGGATTTTGAATTCAATTTGGAAACCGCAGACTGATCGTCTAACTTCCAGTAAAAGAAATACACGTTTAATAAAATAAATTCCATTTTTAAAAGAGTTTCTTACTGTACCGGCTTATAAATATAATAAATAATTGCTTTAAAATTCAATCTATCACAAATAACGTAGGTGAAGAAGACATACAATATTGTAGAAGAAAAGCGATTTTAAGAGAGGAAAGTATGAGGCAGAAATATGAATTACATCAATCGGATAAAGCAAGAGCGGTAAATTGGGTCATTTCTGACCAGAATAACTTTATTTCTGTCCCGTTCCACAATCAAATGTGCGCTTGATGATAAATGGGCTTCTTATGGTCGTCACAAGTCACAGCCGGTGAACGAATGGCTTAAAGCGAGAGTAAGGGAAGCAAATAAACTCACCTCATTTTATGTTTATATGAGTGCGAGTAATGATTTACTGTAGCAATAGTCTTATAATGATTTAGGTATCGATATATTTTATATTTCTTATAAAAATAATTCAGAAAGTTTAAAGCGAAGAATTTTAAGAATATAAATTTATAGTCTACTTTTATTCGCTTCACTGAGATTATACATGGAAAATTTATTTATACTCATTTCTTTTCTTTTCGGTGTCTATAATTTAATTTTATGAAAGCGTCACTGCGACGCTCGCTTAAGAAAAGCGGTCCTCCGCCGAGGGTGTGTTGCCGGCTTTTTATGTACAGGCGCGCACTTTTTTAAGGTTCCCAAATCACATTAGTTTGAAAATTCGTCCGCAGTCAACTCATTCTACAGAAGGGTGGTGCGCGGCACAAAATTTCTTACAAAACAGTTTAGATACGACAAACTTCGAGGTGATACGCATGAAACTTTGTTTGAGTTTATGTAATAAATAATAATTAAAAAATAAAAATGTTTCTTACGACTTCATAATGAATATTGTAATAACAAAATATTTTAACAGCATATTAAACATAGGGCATTAGTTAATAAACTATATTACCCTTTAACTAAATACCAAACATGTCCCGTATAATTAATTACCAGAACTCCTGTTATAAATTATAATGTAACGTAATACACGCTTCAGTATCGAAAGAGAATTCTTAGCTATTAATTTGAAGTACAAGTTTATGCGATTACGACTTATTTACTAATGAAAACATCTTTTAAATCATATAATTTACCACAAATACTAACTCATATATATTAATTACATCATTGTATTTTTAAAAAGAACACTTAAAAGTCGTAATAAATATTATTTAATAAAATAATCTGACACTTCAATTAATTACGTTTTTTAATTGAAAATCTTTTGTATCATGGTACAGTAACATTTGTGAATGCATTAGAAATGTTGAAAGGTTTGAATAAAAATTAGGGCCGGATCCGAATCGAGGTTAATTTCCAAACCAATCTGGGCACAGGAAATGAACGTTGGACCATTTGCGATGGCTTATTGCTGATCGGGAGATGTATCTGTTTACAACACAATACGCTTTAAATAGAATTTACTTCATTTGGAAATCCCCTTACCTTTTATATGTAATTTCAAGTACGCTTTCAAGTCTTCTTTTCTAATATTTTTCGTTTTATTTATTCTGTATTGTGTTTCGCAGAGTGAGCGAGGATATCGAAGGCCCTTAAAAGTGCCACTTAAGCGGCGTAAAAAGCCGCCAACACAAATCCGCGGACTGTGGTGCGGTTGTTCATAGGCGGCGTAATTCCCTTACCAAGTATAGGAAACTCCATTGTCCCCTATAGAATAAAAAATCTTTAACATAACACATTTTGGTAAACGTTTACAACTGTATCAAACAATATATGAAATTGATATATTATAATAGCATCTTAAAATTCCAGAGAACTATCAATGCATGAATACGTTGCCAACTCATAAACAATCTATTCACTAACATTATGCAAAATTATGACCACGCCTTGGTAACTCATGTTTTCATGAACTAAAAACCGATTTAGTTATAACATCAATATCAGAATATTCCTGTAAAACACTGGATAAATAGTTTATTTTTGATCTTTTTGTACAATAAATAATAACTTGGGATGTACAGTCAAAGCCTGATATAGCGACTTTGAATGGACCGTATAGTTGCCGACGTTATATCCGATAGTTGTTATAAGCAATACAAAAGTACAGTAGTTATATAATCATAGGTCTTCTATCTAGTATTATCTATACTCCATAGTATTATACCATCCATAGCATGTGAACAAAAGACTAGTCAGAAAAGAAATAAAAAATATTTATCAAGTGATTACAGTCGATGAATATCGATGAAGTTTCATCGTTGTAAGCGATATGACAAAGTATGCGTTATTGTACATAATTTGATAGAGAATCACATAGGACCTTACAATCTGGCTGTTATAAGCGATCTGTCGTTGTAAACTATGTCGCTATAGTCGGTTTTTATTTTTTTTTAATTATATAGCAGACAACGGAGCGGGTGGGTGTCCTATATGGTAAGAGAACACCGCCGCCCATGGACAACCACGTCAAAATCCGCACATTGGTTGTGTTGCCGGATTTTTACGCCGCTTAAGCGGCACTTTTAAGGCCTCCCGAAATCCTCAAGCACTCTGCAAGGCACTGTACAAGTACCGTTTCGCCTGATTTAAAATAATATAGAATCTACAAATCATTCACATTTAATTGTTTGTTTACAATAGTAGTTAACTCACGTGTTTATAATTAATTACAAAGGAGATATACATCGGTAAATTAAAAAATATCTCTAAAACATTGACTGCACGGTTCCATTTTAACTTATTTAAATAGTTGCCAGTAACAAATGTTTGAAGAGCTAACATTTTCGTTCTTGTCTGCAATCCACCACTGTCTGCCGAAGCGAAGACGTAGGTTTACAACCGTGTATGGCAATATATTCCGTCCGGGCTTATTAATGTCTACAACTATCTAAGCCATAATATAATTTATCGACAAATACCACTGCAACTATAAGGGCACAGCAATTAGCAAAGTTATGACAATACTGCTAGTAAATATATTGGCCACGCATTATTTATTATGACGTTATTACAAGGAAATTAGATACAGTATCACATTAAGATTTATACATATAGTACACACGTGGGAGAGCCATTCTGAATCATATTGTCGCACTAATTGGGACGGCTCGTTCGAAGTGATACCACGGGCTCACAGAATG
The DNA here is from genome assembly GCA_018230265.1 of Delias oraia. NCBI lineage: Eukaryota > Metazoa > Arthropoda > Insecta > Lepidoptera > Pieridae > Delias > Delias oraia. The sequence goes on along the minus strand of DWCF01003100.1, from coordinate 12,468 downwards.
CTTAGCGTGAAACGGTACTTGTACAATATTTCTATGAGCGAGTGCGGGTATCGGAGGCCTTTAAAAATTCCGCTTAAGTGGCGTAAAAAGCCGACTACACAACCAAAGCGCGGACTGTGGTGCGCTTGTCCATGAGCGGCGGTGTTTTCTTAATTTATAGGAGACCCACCTGCTCCGTTGTTCGCTTTACTAAAACTGTATGAAAAAAAACATTATAGTACAGAATGGAAAATTTATGGACTTTTTATGAATGTTTTCTTGTGTCACAAACTAATTTAATCACAGCCTGGCGTCCGTTTTATTTCTTTTTTATACACTCTATGTTTATAAAAATCATCATGGTAGAATTATACTTCATGCTATAAAAATAACTTACGCTACATAATATTTTAAATAATAGGATTAGTTATAAACGTGCCAATTTATCTTCATCATCATCATCCACCTATCAAGTCCACTGCTGGACATAGGCCTCCCCCAAACACCTATTACGATCTTAATATATCCCGAACTATCTATAAATTTAACTTAATTTCGACTATTTTTTTCTATATTTTTTTAAATATATTCATCGTATTTTTGTTTGTTTTTGTTTGTTGTATACTGATTTGTTTCTACATTGAAGTCGTTTTAATTTAATCTGTATAGTTTCATTAATACTAAATCCAAACAATCCAATCTAACTAATTACTTAAAAAAAACTTATTTATTTCGTAAGTTATAGCAACAAATATTGTTAAGTTTTCTTAAATTTGCTGGATAATTAAGGAAGTTAATGTAAAGGGTAAATCAAATATTTTAGGAAGAACTGAAACAGACAAGTTAACAAATCTCGAATCAACTTGTAGCACCACTAACTGCTTGGAACTTTCAGAGTTTAAACAGTTTTTCAAATTACTCCTACTTCAGACGCAGCATTCTGTTTTACCGACAATTTCTATCTTGATTTCTCTTTGCTGAATTTTGTTTTATGGAGTTAAACTTTTTTGAGTTTTCCTCATACCTATATATATACGATCTTCTTTTAGGCTTTTTTTAATTGATTTTCATAAAGATATAGATAAATATATAGATACTTAAATTTTATAGTTGGAATGTTTTTAAATATATTTTCAATGATATTCCATATAGAATTATTGTTGACAAACTTTACTAGATAAATAATACGGAAGCTTATTTGTTATTATTGCGATCTTCTAGACAATATTTTGGTAGGATACAATAAATACATACTATGTTGGTTTAATAAACTACTTTTCTAATGGTTTAATTAGGGACGCCATGTAACTCTTTCCAACCAGGCAACTAAAACTGTCAAAAAGAATGTCTAAAAACTTTGGCATCCGAAAGTTAAATGGAAAAGTTGGGTATTCAAATTGACAATCCTGACTAAAGTAGGTTTGGCCTTATAAAATTAGATTAAAATTCGATTGCTAATCGAACAGAAAATTAAAATCTATTTTAAACATAGAAATATCCTGTTTTCTGTATTCGTATATGATACACATGGAAGAACAATGCTATCCGTCGGAGAGCCATACTGAAGCATATGATAACGCACTAATTGGGCAGACTCCGGGCTCACAGAATACCCAGCATGAAATGGAACTTGTACTATGATTCGCAGAGTGAGTGAGGACATTGGAGCCCTTAAAAATGCCGCTTAAGTGCCATAAAAAGCCGGCAACACAGCAATGCGCGGCATGTGGGACGATTTCCCATGAGCGGCGGTATTATCTTATAATATAGGAGACCCACCTATTTCGTTATACGCTATACCATAAAAAACACAATTGAAATAGGACTCATGAAAATAACATTTCCGTTTATCTAATAATATGGTTGAATGTAAAAAAAAAGTTTTATGATGTTTATCTGTCAGTTTTCCAAGAAAAAGATACTACTAAATGAAAGGTATCAAACATGTAATCGTACATTTTCACCGGAATCTCCAAAAATGTTAGGAATAGTATTTTTATAAAAATAGATACCTATATACGTTAAAATATTATTTTACATTTTTCTATTTAAATATTGACAACTACTGAAGCGAAGTCGTGGGAACATCTAGTTTCCAATTTTGCAATAAGTTTCCCTCAATATTACCAAACGTTTGCTGAAATTTCAGATTCATTTTTGGTTACTTCACTCTTGAGCCTTCATAAGAACCTGTTCACAATTACTGAACATGTTTGCTTTTGAGATGTTCTCCGAAGAATAGAAATCTTTTAATCCCCGCGGTACACAATCGCAACTTCGCTTCCAGTCTCTGTAATTACAGAAAAAAGTCGAATATTTTGAAACTTTGGTCGACAATTTGTGAAACTTTTCAAATATAATATTTATTAGCTAATGTCAACAGGTCTGTCTGTAGAATTTTCATATATTTAAAATAGCGATTGGCCGGTTTAGAAGATCATAAATTGGTTTTATTCAGTCGCAATGTAAAGTTGTGCAAAAGTTATAAATTTACTCATCTTAATTTAGCTATTTCGATACTTTTACATAAAAAATTTTATATAGTCTAAAAAATTCTAATAGTAACAATTTTTATATAAAAAGTTTGCGGTCTGAAACTATAAAAACCCAACAATAAAAGTTGCGTGATAACAGTCCAAGGGTAGACAAATCAAAACGATATATGTATATTGATTACTTTTAATTTACAAGATTAGTGGCCTCAGAACTTTTTAACTATATACAACGAAGTAAGAATCGACAGGAAAAACCTATCAAAACTTGAGAAAATTCAATAAAGGCACTTGGGAAAGTTTGTTAAAGGAAGCAACGGGAATATTATAAAAGAACCTCAATTTGTGTCGCCTTCCTAAAATAAAAAATACTCGCCGCCTCTTAAAGAATCGACTTTACGATACAAGACTTTTACTCATTAAAGGTAAGACGTTGCTTTGGCAAATATAATACTTTAACTTTACAGTTTCCTTAGAAAATCATATTTAATATTGTAATTGTTTATAATATTATTACTTCGGCTTTATTTTAATTCAGCATAGACGTATATCAAAAGAAACTGTTTACATTTTGCCTGTCTGTTTCAGCTTATCCCTGAATAGGTTTAGACAGATAGACAACTGAAACTGAATTGTATTGATTACAAATTAGATTGTATATTTTTTATATAAAACCTTCGTGTATAAAAAAATGAGCAACATACAGTTTTGGCTGACTCTATACTCTTTAGAACCATCAAAATATTTTTTTTTTTATCATTGTATATCGGACAACGGAGCGGGTGGGTCTCCTATATGATAAGAGAACACTGCCGCCACAGTCCGCGCATTGCTTGTGTTGCTGACTTTTTACGCCATTAAAGCGTCATTTTTAAGGGCCTCCGATATCCTCACCCACTCTACGAAACCCAGTACAAGTAACGTGTCAAGCTGTGTATTACGTTTGATTCCAAATGATAAGGATCGTTGAACAAAAAAAAACATTGTATTTTATAATAATTAAATCATTCAAACAACGCATCGAATATTTTTTCAGAATCAATAGAATATTGAAAATTGGCAAACAAATATGTGACAGATATGCAACATTGTTTACATTTAATTTGTTTAATAAATTAGAGGACTAACCATCGTTAGATCTGCCAACATTTTTATTTATTAACAATTTGTATTGTGTTTGAACTTGCTGAACTACAATTGCCGTCGGTTATATTACCTGTAACAAAAATAATTTGTTAATTTTATAACATAATTAAGATATTTTGTAAACAAATGAAAATATAAAAAAACTTGAAGCACAAGATACTACTTTTAAAATCTTTTTACTATACAAAATGTTCTGAAACTCCCAACAAGGCAAAATAAAAACAAATTTATTGTTTAGAAAAATATATGATAAAACTTTATGACATTTCATCGTTAAGAAATCTACTGATCCTTCTGGGTTTTATTATTCTAAACAGTGATTCAAACGTAGTCTTCATAAATAAAAGGAGATTCCAAGTAGGTAAATACCTACTTTATGCTTACCAATTAAATAAAAATCAGTTTAAATCCATAAATGAATCCATAAATATTAATGAATACAAGCAGAGATAGTTGTAAAAAGCACGGTTTCAATCTGATATACATAACATTTCCTTTAACCAACTCACCGAAACTTCAATAAACAATTCAGTAGATTAAGCATTTCGTGCTATTTGTCGGCAAACAGGAAACCGAGCTCAAGTACTGGCTACACGTAGTCAATATTGCGTCTATGTTCCGTGTACAGGTTGTTTATATGATTTGCTCAAAATTAGTGCTTTATTCATACTGTTAATGCAGAATCCTTTTCATAGGTACTACGGTAAAAATACTTGTTGTTCGCAACAATCTATATAAGTTTTCAATTTATTGAATATAATGCTTATAATATAATAAATAGATCTTTTGCCTTAAAGGCCGTAATATAGAAAACCCCGTAGTATTACCAGATACATTCATTTCATATTAGTGGTATTAGGCGTTTTACACAGTGTGCAGTAATGGCCCCGCATGGAGGTGATACGCACAGTAATTAGCCATAAGCCGCATGTGATTTGATTAATGACGGCCTGCTACCCTCTGATAACTGATATGGCTGCGTACATAAAAATAACGCTATAAGATACCCTTTACTTCTACAGTTTAAGCATTGCTTGGTCAAGGTATCTAAAATTATACGTCGTTTTAAGTATATAATCTCTGTAAACAATAGGTATGTCCGGTTAGCTTAGAGATTATTATAGATATACTTAAAATTTGCATTTCATGCGATGTACACTTACATTTTATTATAAATCCCTAATACGATTCCGAAATGTTTTCATTACAGACTAGAAAAGTGAATAAGGGTTCATAAAGTACGGCAGTTGAAGGTGAATGCTGGATAACGTTTTATAACGTCGTTTATAGCTCCACGGAGTGTGCTTCAAGTCTATGCGATTTTTATGGTGAAACTTGTTAGCAAAGCAACAATGTAATATAATTTGCACTAAAGATACTCACAATAAAAACAGTTCAATATTTTCCAAAATCACACAAATCCACACATCATTGCATCTAGAGAGTTTATATGATTACTAAAGGACCAGATATCTCAGATTACTCAGCGTAAAACGGTATTTGTACTGTGTATCGCAGAGAGTAAGGATGCCTTTTATCGAATGCTCATAAAAGTGCTACCTAGCCAGCAAAAAAGCCGTTAACACAACCAATGCGTGGACTGTGGCGGGGTTGTTCATGGGCGGCGTTGTTCATTTACGATATATATAGAGACCCACACGGTTCATTGTCCACTATAGCATAAAAAGTATTTTATATATTAATTGGATACAAACTTGATCCTGCCATTTGATTTTTTTGGTAGCTTAAGTTAAAATCTATTTATTTTGTAGGTATATTTGTTTACTATTATACAAATACTCTATATTTAATTCATTTCAAGAACATTGTATAGTATTGAAAAGACGATACAACAGCCAGTCAACGCTATTGTTCGAAAGGTACACGCAGTAAACAATGCGGCGATAAAATTCTGATGACAGTGACAGCGAGAAACTCGTAATACGACCCAGACCTTGAATGTTTATTTAATATGTTTAAAGGTATAATAAAATAGCACTTTCTGTTAGATAAATAGGAAATAAATTATATGCCATCAGAATTACATACATTACATACATTCCTTTGCTCTTGGGGACATTTTCGGGATAATACTTTAACAAAAGCAAAATGTACCTTTATAATATATTTTATACGATAGATAAATATTGCTTTAAGAAAACTTTTTCTAGTACATTTGTATATTTATATTGTAAACAGATATATATACATACATTTACTTTATAAAAACCCCTTAATTTGATTAAATTTCAGACAATTAAATATAAACGGTAGGTAGGAAAGTTAATAAAACATGTGATATGTTTATATAAGATATCTGTAGGTACTTTCAATCTTAACAATTCGATTTTAATTGACTCGGGCTTACTGAATACTCAACGCGAATGAATAGTACTTATAATAATTGACACGGCACTTCTACTGTTTCGCTGAGTGAGTGATATCGGAAGCCCTTAAAAATTTCCACTCAATTTTCGGCTTTTTAAGCCGGCAACACAACCAATTCGCAGACTGTGGCGCGATTGTACGTGGGCGGCGGTGTTCTCTTACCATATATGAGACCAACAAAATTTCAACTCAAAATCCGGCTTTTTAAGCCGGCAACACAACCAATTCGCAGACTGTGGCGCGATTGTACGTGGGCGGCGGTGTTCTCTTAGCATATATGAGACCAACCTGCTCAGTTACGCGATATACCTAAAAGAACTATAGTCTATTTTGACCATTATGTAAGAACATAGCTCTTGCTTTATGCATTATAAAAAAGTCACAAATGAATGTGAAATCACTGATTGTTATACTAATGCAAAAAGATCTCATTATGCACATGTCAGCAGTGACGTCATAACCAGATGCAGCGTTGATGAAAACCTTTGATACTGACTTGAACGCGGAATATCATGTTTGTTACTCCACTGTGGGGGAATTTTTCGACGATATTTTAATATTGAACCTTTTAAGTATTTATACCTCCACACAAGAATTCGCGAGATAAATCAAGTAATTTTAATCATTATTAGAAAGAGAAATGTATTAATATGTTTTGACGTGTATTGAAAGCGAATATATTTCTTATCATCATCCATGGCAGACCCATGCTGAAGTATATGCTGATGCACAAATGGGCCGGCTCGTCCAAAGTGATACCACGGGCTCACAGAGTACTCAGCGTGTGTAAACTTGTACTGTGTTTCACAGAATGAGTGAGGATATCGTAGGGCCTTAAAAATTCCTCTTAAGTGGCATGAAAAGCCGGCAACACAACCAAAGGAAGATTTGTGGCACGGTTGACCATGAGCGGCGGTGCTCTTTTACCATATAGGAGACTCATCTGATCTGTTTTCCACTATACTATAAAAAAAATTGGTTTTAACCCAACCGACTACACAGAAAATAAAACTTGCTATATTTTAATTTACAAATTGTAAAGTGTCAACTACTTGAATGGTTGATTAATAAAATTAATATTAAAATAATAATAGAAAGTACGAACCAGTTTAATATATAAATGACATAACATATATATCACCATTTGAACGCTTTAACACTATAAACAGATATCCTATTATAAAGAATGAAAACACTTATAATTGGGATACGCTTTAAGATAAAAAATACATGAAATTGAAGGGATGTGTATTGTTAGTCTTAAATGAGCAAGTTCACATTATAATCTAAGAACAAAATAAGAAGTATAAAAGAATTGAGTCTACCTTATCGCTCGTCCCGTTTCGCGATAATATCGCTTAGTTAGTGCAAATCGTTACAATTTACTTAAATAATGTTTGAACTTATTTTTTAAAATGTATCACCTCGAGATTTGTGGTACTACAAATGAATGCTTTTAAGGTATCTTGCGCCACACACTGGCACTCTGTTGAATCATCTGCCAGTAGAGGTATTTCAAATCGAACACGACTTGGGAACCTTCGAGAAAAGCGCGTATTTAAGGCCGACCACGTACCCGCGGCTCTGCTAACTGAACTAGGGGTGTCCATGACCGCTTATCTAGGTTTACCTAGGTAAACCTCCTGCTCACCATTTCCATTTTTAAAAATAAATTAGATTCAATTTATATATAATCAACGAGGTTAAGCCACCTGCTGCTGTAATTTTATATTTTAGGAGGAAAAACGACTCGCAAACGACATATAATATTTAAGGATTTGTTGTGTAAAATTCATATTCCCCTTTCATTTATTTAGGTATAAAGGTAACTTTTCTTCCTTGTAATAATAATAATAGAACGTATATACATGCTTACTTTCATCAAAATTGGTTTAACGTGAGATTTGGACTATGATTAATGAGCACTTTTCATTTTAATTACGGTGTATTTAGTATTTTAATTTATAATTAGTATAAAATAATCATTTTAACAGCTGAAGTTAAGTTTTATATGCCAACCGCGAAGCGAGAGGTTTTGGGTTCGATCCCCGGTCCGAATAAAAAATATATATAATTTATGTTGTCTTTGGAAAAACTTCACGGTGGCCTTAACACTGACTTACCCGAGGGAGAGGATTAGGATAAGGTCGGAACGTCCGAAGTCGTCGGGCTCACAGAATACTCAGTGTGAAACGGTATCACAAAACTAACTATACCACCATAAACATAAAAAGTCATACATCGTACCGATTGTACAGCGTCTAAACAGACTGTTACAATATAAAGATCGCAAATAGTAATCTTTTTTAAATCCTACTTTGCAAAACAAAGCATTGAAACGAATACCGTAGGAAAACAAAGCAATGAATGTCAAACAATCTGTTAAAACATTTTCCCTGTAACTACGAACTTATCGAATGGAGTTGGTAAACATTTTTCACAGAAACCTTGCTTTACCGGTTATTTCTATTCACTTGTAGTTAACTGAATACAGTTCAAGACGTGGTACACCAAGGAGATATTACTCGTATTGCTGTTACCGGACAACGGTGCAGCCGCATCTTCCTTATCATAAGAGATGACCGCCCACAGACAATTGCGACACGATCGGCGCTTTGGGTGTGTTGCCGGCATTTTAAGCCGTTTGAGCGGTATCATTTCTTCGATATCCTCATTCGATAAGCTAAACATAGAACAAGTTCTTTTCAACGCTAGTTCTCTCTGAGGCTGTGTTTTAATACAGCGAACAACGGATGTCTCCTATGTGATGAGAGAATAGAACCGCTTATGGACAACCGCGCCATCGTACTCGCATAATGGTTGTGTTGCCAGCTTTTTACACCGCTGAAGCAGCATTTTTAAGGGCCTCCGATATCCTCACTGACTCACCGTAACACAGTAGAGGTCCTCAAGTACAACTACTACTACTACTTCACGCTAAGTATTCTGTGAACCCGCGGTATCACTTCGGACGAGCCGGTCCAATTAGTGCGTTAGCGTATGCTTCATGCCCCCCTCCCCGTTGTATCACTTCGGATGAAGCGGACAAATTTGTGAAACTGTATGGCTTTCCCTCGGGTAAATTAGTATTTAAGACACTCGGCTGGGTCACACCCATCAAAAAGCCCGAACTACCTCAGAAATAAATTTATGTTTATTAGTTTAATCATTATGTTATAGTCATTATTATTCATGATTCTTAATATTTAAACTGATATTACAATCAGATATTGTGACTGTTAATTTAAGTAATACACACATATTACGTCGTAATGATTCCTATTAGCGTTTGGATACATATGATTTCACATAGTGTTTATTTTAACCATACCTGGTTTCAGGATAACATCTTTTATAAAGATTTCAGTTATAAGCGTCGCTTTATGATCTTCTTGAAATTAGCTTTGATAAAAGAATATTTAAATCATTCCATGAATACTTATTTGGGTGAGGACACAAGGAATGTCAAAAACGTACAATGCAGTCTTGAAAATGAAACATGGAATACGAAATCTGAATGTAAAAACAGTGGAAATAGTTGGTGTCAGTTGCAAAGATGTCTTGAAGATTCTTTGAAACTTTGGTAACCATCGGAGCGTTGTTGTCGCTTTAATACAGAATTTATTAAAAATAAAATATGAGACTCTTTTGTGATGGTATATTGTAGAAATGTTACAAATATTTTGTTCTCAAGCTTCGACAGGTCAAAGAAACAGCTTTATTAAATCGTGACAGTCAATTTAGAAGTTTTGGTGATAATTATATTTAACGACTCATCATGAGGTTTGTAAAGTGGTTATATGTGGAAAGATCTTTACTAATTTGTGTTATACTACTTCTATACAAACATACAATATTCAAATTTCAAATATAGGATAAGTATTCGGTGAGTTAAGGTGAATAAATAGATATGAAATATAAACAAAGTCTGACATATAGCTCTGAGTTAGTCTGATATATGCTATGAGTTAAGAAAAATACAGAAGAAACGTGAACCTCAAAATCAAATTACGTTAAAGTAATATGTAAAGTCTCGATAGAATTATGATTGTGAAATGAAAGTGTCGCCATGTAGGGATAACATCCCATTTTCCGAGATAAGTTTTAGCCATATTGAAGTTTCTAGATATAATAAAGTACGACTTGCGAACCGATATAACTTACACCAGCTTTGAAAAGTTGGTTACGTGATATGAGTTAAATGCTTACCTAAGTATAAAAATGACATATTTATATCATTTTTCGGTACCTAGTTTGAAAATAATGTTACGCAGTTATAATGATTGAAAATAATAATTATAATTCAAATATCTTTATTATTATATGTGTTTATAATTCAATAGACGGTATTTTCATTTTTATGGTATAGCGGACAATATGTAAGGGTCTCCTATATGGTAAGAGAACACCGCCGGCTATGGACAACTACTCCATAGCCTGCACTTTGGTTGTGTGGTTTAGTTGTGGCGGCTTTTCACCCCATTCAAGAGGCATAATTTCAGTAAACATCGATGTAGTTTGTATTAAGAAATTTTGTAAAACTATGATAGTATGATAAAACTATAAAAAGGCGGTAACGCAACCAATTCGCGGACTGTGGCGCGGTTGTTTATGGGCGGCGGTGTTCTCTTACCATTTAGGAGACCCACCTGCTCCGTTATCCGCTATACTAAAAAAAAATTGCTTATTGCTTAAATATTCATGAATACTATAACTATAACTACCAGCTCTGAAAGTCATATACAGTGGTATAATAAATAATTTCTGCATATCTCAAAGTACCTACGGATTTATTGAAATCATAGAGATAACTACTTATTTTAGTAAGATACTCCTTTTAACATTTAATAAGTATAATATAAGAACATTAAATACATTTATCTACTTCTGTGTGTGGCGAGTGTATGTATTTTTAAATTTTAAAAGATCGCTTTTGAACAGCATACATTTCGGATCATACTTAAGTCGAGAGATGCGAAGAATTTTAATTGTGTTCCATTGGATATTTTGCAACTTGTTGCATTCGCTGACCGTGAATTTTATGGTTCGCTGAGCTTTGTTTTCTTGGCAATATTTGCTGGATGAATCCAAAATCCAGGGAATAGTGTTACTAGTGGACCAATATTGCATTTTGTTATTTATGAGTTTATTTGCTTTGCCAATTATTAACCGCTAGGTATTTCTGCTCGATATTCTAAACCAGTTTAAATTGAAAATATTCAACTGCGATTGTATGATCCACTACGTTTGCTTATAGGAGACGTAATCTTTTAATTTTATATGTATTTTTGGTACTAAATTGGCATAAATGAGTTTTTTATCACATTTTGCCGACTGTCCTATCGAGTAAATTTGAGGATGTAAAATTTCAAGAGAAAAATAGAGTAATATTTTAGGTTTAATAATAATTTTATGAAAACGGAGGCAAACGAATAGGGTGCTCACTTAGGACAAGCGTTCCTCCGCCCACGGCCATCCCTAGCTTTCGCTAGACCGTGGGCGCGTAGATACTCTCTTTTTTGGAAGGCTTGGAAATACATGGAAAATGCTTGGAAATACATCTGCAGGCAGCTGATAAAAAACTTGTTGAACGACAAAAATCGAGGTAATATGAATGAAACTTTGTATCCTGCTTTAATGTTCGATTATGTAAGTCAACTGGTTAGTCCAAAGAGCATCTCAGAATATAAAAGATAATAGTATAGTTTTAAAAGATGTAGAGTTATTTAGTAATGCTTCACCTATGTTTGGTGTCAATGCCATCTCTCCCGATGCGCGACCTGTTTTTCGTCATGAGTGCTTCGTATGAAATAAGAAAATTACAACGTTATTACAGGGCCTTATAGTTAAAGTTAACATACGCGCGCCTTGTAAATTATTCACCCCACTATGAGTGTCGATTCAATTTGGAGATTTAGTCCATAGGTTGTTATTATGAATATTTGAATAAAAATAGATTGCTGTGTGTCTGATGCGTTGCGATTAAATAAGGTGTCCCGATAATCAATGTAATTTGAAGTAGATAATATTCTTGCCTAATCCATTATTCTAAATATTTACACTATACAAATTTATATTATTAATATTACCAGTAATCCTGTTAAATCATTTAATAAAATGTAAAAATGTACTTAAGAAAAATACAGATATTTACATTTACCTAATTTAAGTAGTTATACAAGGCTCTTAGGTTCTTAATTAATAACAAACAAGATTCCCTTAATTATGTTAAAAATAATAATTATATTTTGCTTGTGAGATATCCCTAATTTATAAGCAAAATTAAATTATTTTATTGCTTTAAGTGATGCATAAAATATTTTTTTTTTCTTTTCATTCCAACAAGAAATATGGAAATATCAAATTTTTCATAATGTAATAAAATCAATCAAACGACAGTCAAAGCTGTAAGAGAGAATTTAATTATAACCATTGATTCCAATAAATAAAGCTTAAGAAATTT
>DWCF01003099.1:0-20918 GCA_018230265.1 Delias oraia | reverse complement strand
AAAGGTTCTCGAGTGGCGACCGCGTACCGGAAAACGCAGAGTGGGACGTCCCGCCATACGATGGAAAGACGATCTCACGAAGGACGCTGGGCACCGCTGGATCCAGTTCGCTCAAGATCGCAATAGGTGGGATCGCTTTGTCCAGCAGTGGACTTGAATAGGCTGATGATGTTGATGACGATGATAAAATATACCTGCACACGTTGGTAACGTTCATCAGCTACGCGTAACTCCTTGGTTATTTCGTCGTAATCAGCAGCAACAACAGCCAACTCCTGTTCAATCTTGGCCTTGCTGCTCGATAGGTTGACATTGATAACTGTCAGTTCATTGATGCGTGTTTGGGCTTCTTCAAAGGATTGTTCAACACTGCGTTTTGCACGAAGGGCCTACAGAAATTGTTTTATGTTAATAAATTAATTGTTCATAATTAATATGGTACACGTAATGTAACAATAATAACCTGTTCGTAATTGCCACGGATTTCTTCAACTTCACCAGTAAGTGACTGGATTCTACGTTGAGCAACACCGTACTGATCGAGAGTCACTTGCAGCTGCCTCTGAATCTCATCATAGTGGGTTTGGATCTCGGTGAGCTAAAACGTTTTTTTACAATATTTTTATAATTTTACTATTTTTTATTATCACATATTAGTTAAAATTATTATATTAGTTAAAATTTTAAATATTATATGAACAGTACCTGAAGAGATTGTTTCTTGATAGTCTTCTGCAGATCGATGTTAGTCTTGTTGGCAACATCCAGTGAAAATTCAAGTTCAGTGATCTGAATCTGCAGCTTCTTCTTGATACGGGTCACTTCGGTCTTAAGTTTGGTCTCAGCTTCAACAACACGAGCGCTGAGCTGCTCAATCTCAATGCTGGTTTGCTTGCTGTTGGACAAAAATTACAATGTTAATTCACTTTTTTCGCTGTATTACACAACTATACTACTACTAATGTTACCTGCCGTGAGCCAATAGACTCATCTCTAGTTTATCAAATTGTTTTATAGTATCTTTTAATTCGTTAAGTTTTTCTATATAGTCGATATTTATAGTTGGAATTTCGCTTTCAACTTGCACAACACACACTTTAGGAGGCATTTCATCAAATGTATTGATAGATTTTATCTTAAAATTGTCATTAAAACTTTCTGCGATTTCTAAAAATTTTGGTTGTTTAAATCCTAGAACTTTGTTCTTCATTTCATTGCTTATATTCTGCATACTTTCATCGAATAGCGTTTTTGCAATAGCATTAGCTGATTTGCCTCGATAAACTTTAGCTTTTGATTTAAGGTCATCTTCAATAAAATTCTTGGAGTCAAACTTTGCCAAATGTCTATAAGTTTCCTTGACTGCTTTATTATTTCTTTCGATATTTACATTATCTCTTTGGACTTTCTTTTTTTTAGTTTTTAATGTTATGTTTTCTTTTTCAATGTGTTTTGTTAAATTTGCTCCAGATGCCGTCGCAATGATAGAAAATGGTGATCGTTTTGCAACACTCACGTTATTAAGATTTCTTTTGGCTTTTTCTGCCACTTCTTGGGATATTTTTCTCAAATCCTGTTCTGAATATGTTTTCACTGGTTTATCAAATCTATATTTCTCCAGCCCTCTTTCATTATTCCAAGGTAGATGTGGCGGTTTTGTTACAACTCCTTGTTTTTTTGCATCAATGTAATCAAGCATTGGTTGGTAAAAGTTTATTCCAAATCCATAATTGTCTTCGTAAATTGCTGTTGGAGGCTTAGTCCATTTATAATCAACTTTAACAGGTGGCATGGTTGACTTTAATAGAATGCTCTGTAAATCGATAAAATGTTCCTTCCTTGACCTTAGATCGATAACTACTGCCGTCAATTGAATGAATACATTTTATGGCCAATGCATCGCATATTGCCAATCACCGCATTTGCGTAGTTTTGAGAGTGGCCAACTAAACATCCTTCTAAATATAGATGGGAATCTTGCCAATTTGTATTATTTCTTAATGAAAACTTATAAAGTTTATAAATAAAATCGCTTCTATAGCTATATCTGGGCAGTAATTTAAGTCTATTTAAAAGTAAAATATAATTAATCTTTGATTTGAATATTTTGAAATAACGCCGCTTTTAGGCCGTATATAAATTAGATCTACTCACAAAGTCAATAAAGTATTTAAATAATAGGCATAAGCTGCACTTACCGAATGGATTCAATTTCTTCATCCTTCTCCTGGATGCGACGCTCGGCTTCATGACGGAATTGGCCAAGCTCAGAGGCCAACCTTTGACCGCGCTGTTCTTCAGCTTTACGGCCCTAAAATAATAATTTATAAATAATAAGTGGCCAAATGGATTTTTATAAAATGAAATTAATTATTATAATACTAATCTAAGAGGTAGTTCTCTCGAATCTTATATAAATTGCTATTTTTATACATAGATAATTATTTTATTTAAATTTTTTATATCTATAGATATATATTTTAATAAATCAATGGTACGAATTCAATAATTTTTATTAGAATATGTTAAGTTATCGATCTACAAAAGTCACGCGTAATTTGTTAATTTTCAAATGAACTCGAGCAGATGTTTCTCCGCTTTAATTAGTGATATTAGTTGCCAACATTGTTCTTTCGTCAATGCAGAGTAATAAAATCCTAAGGTTAATTTGTTACTGATGATATCATTTGCTTATTCTAAATAATTGGCTATTATTACTCTTATATTTATATTAAAGATGACGCGTTCAAGATGTAATCTAAATTACCTAAGCCCGGAAATAATTAAATTCTCTATTAAAAAGAGGGATTGATTGCAGAAGATTGAACCTTTATGGTTGTTTTATTTTCAATTTTTGGTTGTATGAATCTTAAATATTCGCAATATTACGATTGACCACGCTTAACATCTAGGCCTATGAAAAATCAATGTTAAACAATTCTAAGAACTATCTAATATGTACACAAAATGTCGTAAAAAAGGGTTGACTCGTTTTGCAGGAGTTACCGCGAAACGAGAATTTTATATATTAATTAATCTCAGTTTTATATTGACGAAAATCTGTTTATACAGTGATATATATTTGAAGAAATCATATCAAATGAGTGTTTGTAACTGAAAACCAAACATAGTCTTTACTTTATTGCTAAATTCTATAATTATCATTATTTCATTTTTCAATAATATATTTAGCGCAGCGTAAGACGTCCAATCACAAGGTAGATAGACGACCTTATAAAGGACGCCGAAAGACGCTGGATTTGCCTCCGACAGGAATGCATGAACGATGGTGATGATCTCTTTAGGTATACAAATAATTTGTGAACCTATTATTAAATTTCAAATTAGTACTCACAGCCTCTGCTTCCTTGTAGGCGGCGGTGAGTTCCTCTCGCTCGTTCTCTAGACGGCGTAGCTCGATCTCGAGCTCGTGAAGACGGCGGGTCAACTCCGTAATTGTGGCGCGGGCATCTTGGAACTCATCTGGCAGTACAAGATAGTATTAAAGCCTCGAAGCTAAGTGCTCTTAATAGCCTTCTATGAAGCGAGAGGTATCCGGTCCGAATACCGATCCGAATATTTTTTTATCATTTATTTGATCTTTGGAAGAGCTAAATAGTAGCTCGGTGAGTGTTTTAACACTGACACACTCGAGGGAGATCTAAGCTGATGCACTTATTAGGCTGGCTCGTCCAAAGTGATACCACAGGCTCACAGAATAACGTTAGCGTTAAACAATCTTAAAGCTGAGTTAGGATATCGGAAGCCCTTGAAGTTATACTGTGAAAGCGGCGTAAAAAGCTATATAGCACAGTTATAGCAGTTTGAATTTAACAGGTGTTTAATAAAATATTCAAGGCATTGGCATCCAACCTCCAATAATGTAGATGCATTGAAAGATGACGAAGGTCTATAACTTCTTTAAAGAGTAATCAAAATGGTGGAACTGAATATTTGCAATATTAAAATTTTGTTACATTCTTGAGAGATTTTTTCGTATTTGAATATATAAAAATAATAGTGCTATTTTTATTAATTCTCTAAAATTTGCTACTTTAGGCTGCAATCAGCTAAACATGATGCTAAGCCCGCCACTGGACAACATAGACCAACCCCAACATAGACATGTTGCGTTTTAAACATCTATAACGTAGTCTTCTGGTTGAATCCGCTATTTGATCGAATGAATAGCGTGTTCATTGAACGGCGACATTTAGTTGCCTTGCCATGCCTTGTCATTTGAACACCACAATTAGCACCAATAATGTCATAATTATTTAATTCTTTTGATTGAACTGTCTAATTGCAAGATGGTGTAAGAGTAGCAGAAATTGTAATATCTACCAGAAAGTTTCTTGTTTTCACGGCCAAGAGCATCCTTTTGTTCGCGGGTCTTATCGAGTTCATGTGAGATGCGCTGGATCTCGGTTTGCTTGATGCGCAGATCGCGCTGGCTTTGCTCGTAAAGCTGAACGGTTTCCTCTAGCCTCGACTTGATTTCAATGTTCACACGCTCCAATTGGTCAGTCCTCTTCTGTAACTCCCGTGCAGTTCCGTTTGCCTTCTCCAAGTCAATTATGAGCACCTCAACCTGTGAATATATTCATATATAACCAAACATATCATGTCATACTCGCAAAACTTATTACTATAAAATTCGATATACTTTTACTAAATACATAAAAGATAATTAATGAAAGTATAAACAGGAATAATGCATAACTAAAAATATTGAAGAAATAATATATGTCATTTAATAGTTTGATTTACTTCGCTCTGTAGACGAGATTTCTGCTTTTCAATGCTGCTTATCTTGGCAATAAGAGTTTCAATTTGTTCTTCTTGCTCTTGTATGCGGATGGAGTACTTGCGGCGTATCTCTTCAATCTCTTCGGCTCTAGCGGCTGCCTCCGCTTCGAACTTGGACCTCCAGTGCTGGCTTTCACCATTGGCCTTAACCAGTTGACGTTCCAGGTCCAAACGAGCTTCAGATTCCTCTTCCAATTGGACGCGAACAGATTCCAAGTCGATTTCGACCTAGATAAACGAAACAATTCATTTAATTATATAAAAACGGTAACTGAACGAGGAGTTTCTTTTTTGAAGGTCCTCAAAAGTTTGGGATCCAAAACCCGTGGGAGAGCCATGCTGAAGTATATTCTGACGCACTAATGGGCCAAATCATTCAAAGATACTCAGCGTGAAACAGTACTTGTACTATGATTGGCAGACTGAGTGAGGATAACGCAGGCTCTTAAAAGTGCCGCTTAAACGGTGTAAAAAGCCGGCAACACCCCAATGCGTGGACTATGGCGCGGTTGTTCATGGGCGGCGCTGTTCTCTTTGCATATAGGAGACCCACCTGAAAAAAAATAAAACCAGGTTTGGTTTGTAAATACCTCTGCAGAAAATATAATTTAAAAGCATTAAAATATATACTATATAAAATATATATATACTGTACATACCTGGTGAAGATTAGCCTCAAGGATGGAGCGCCTCCTCTCGTCATCTTCGAGCCTGCGACGCGCGTCCTCGAGCTGGCTAATAACCTGGCTCTTAAGGTACACTACGTTTTCAATGTTCACCTGAAAGGTTTAAATCACATTAATTTTTCAATAATTAACATGCTATAGAGAAAATGATGTTTATCTTAAAAGTTTACCTTAAGGTCCTGAACTTCCTTGATAAGCTCCACGTTCTCTTGCGACAGGCGCTGCTTATGTGACGTGATGTCAACAATAGTGCGGTTAAGTTCCTCAATTTTAACATGAAGTTCGCTGATGTTGATTTCTAATCTTTCACAGGTCTTAGAAATTGTGATCTTCTCCTTACTTATGTTTTCCACTTGGGCCAACAGCTCGTATACTTCAGCTTGGAACTTGGACTTTTCCTTCTCGACCCTGTTGACAAAAAAAAAGATATGAAACCAAGCTCGAAGATGTGTCAAAGTTGTGACCCTGAAAAAGAGATAGTTAGACAAATATTTATATTACTGTTACACTGACAACGCTGAGCTTAACATAAAATATCGCAACAGCCCTTACACATAAATATGATTAAATAAAGACACGATGTAGAAGCAGATGTCCTTACCTGCTTTTGGAGTGTGTAAGTTTGTCGATCTGTTCCTGGAAGTCGACAACGATTTCCTGATGTTTCTTCTTGAGTAAGTGAGCGGTCTCTTCAGATTCAAGATGAACATCTTCTAGAAGCTTACGAAGCTTGGTTAGCTCCGTGTCTCGTTTTCTGTTGATCTCGAACTGAAAAACGTAAAAGCGATTTCAAATTACGTTCCCCTTATTAATTATTACATTGGGTACGAATTTGATTTGACAAGCTGTAATAAAATATTTTATCTTTATTATAAATTTTATAACAAAATGCTGAAATAGAATTGATTATATAAAAGATCCCATATTAAATTCCACTCTTTTGAAGTATGCTTGTAACTTTACACCTATAGAAAAGATATAAATCACACATAAATAAAGAAATTCGCGTGAGCTTTTTAAAAACAAGTCGCAAGGCTATAATTACAGAAATTAAAATAGTCAGATTAAAATTTAAGCGCCTTCATATTAGAAAGGTTCGTATGTGTTGCTCCAAAGGTACTTTATTTTCTTCTGTGTTTTAAATTGCACTCTTGTGTCTCTGTATTTTCTTTATGATATTTTTCCGTTTCAGTTGTTTCTTCTTGTTAAGATAGCTACCATTTTATGTATGAGTTACTTGACATATTATAAATAATGTATAAACCGTGAATTACCTGACTCTCAGCACCTCCTTCAGCCTCCTCTAGCCTTTCCGAGAGCTGAATAACTTGCACGCTTAAGTCCGCCTTCTCTCTTTCAATCTGTAAACATTTAATAGAATTAATATAATTGTTTTCTTTAAATAGATTATATGATATCCAAAGCTACACCAATGGAAGAGTCTTGCTTAATCATATGCTGACGCACTATTTGGGCCGGGTCGTCCCAAGTATCAGTACTTCCACGGTATTTCGCTGAGTGAATGAGGATATCGTCAAGTATACCGTTTACGCTGTATAAAAATCAGGCAATACCATTAAAGCGCGAATTGTGGGGCGTTTGTCCATGGGCCGCGATAATCTCTTGCCAGAGACCCGCCTACTCCGTTGCCCGCTATACCCAAAAAACATTATTTGTTATTAAGCCAGTTAAATAAAAATATTATAAAAAATAGCATTGTTGTCGTTTTCTTTTATGTATGTAAGAATTTATAAAGGTAGTTTGTTTACCTGTTATTCAAATTAATATGAAAAAAAATAAAATTATAAAAGATCTGAAGTTAAACTAAGGGCTCAACAGCTCAATTGTTCACTACTATAATAGAACCAATAAAAGTCAGTTAAAAAATACAATTCTGAGTAATCAGAATATATTAGCCAGTCACTTCTAGATCTATTATTGTATTTGAATTTTGTGGCAATCTCGCCGAACAAACATCATTTGGCCCAGATTCAAAAGTGAGACCGGAGCGCGAGAAGTTGAGATTTGAGAGAATGCTTCACAGTTGTTGGATGGCTAAATATAGCTCATCGCGTAAGCGCGTGTAGCGACTAGCCGCTAGCCGATAGCGATCTATTCAGTGGACGCCCTCGGCATGCGTAGCGCGAGTTGCAATCGTGCTACGTGCAAAAATAGACTACGCGGGCGGCGGCCCTCGGCTGAGCTGATTACGAGATCCTTCGATCACTTTAGTATTTTATTTAAACTATGATTATTTGGTATAGACATATGTATTTTATTTCAGAGTTTAGTACAACTGCAAAACGTTTTATTCAAAAATTTAAATCAACTCTCTGTCATAAGAATTAACTTGTGAAAATATTTATAGATGCATAAAATTCGGTTTTTTTTAAGGAGTTCCTTTCCGAAAATACAAAATAATATTAATTTAATATTATTATATAACTTAAGTTAGTATCATGCATATCGTGCCATAAACTCATGAAGTCACAGGTATCATGCGTTGAAACAGATTTATAATCCAAGGGCACAAAGGTAAGGCGGAAAATTGAGGGCGGCGGTATTAATAGAGGCATCGCGCTTCGTCCCGCCCACACCTGCGGCGGCGCGCCTGCTATGGCCGTGCCGATCGCTCATATCACATTTCGCGCATTTAAAAGCCCTTACCCTCTGACGTAGCTCCCTTTCGGATTCCAGGTCATCGTGGAGGAGACGAATCTTGTCCTGAAAAAAAATAACATATTGTATGAGGCATCCGCAAGAACACTTCACAAACACTGCACTGTACGAAGGGCCGGTACCTCCAGCCTGGAGAGAGCACTCAGGTCGGCGCTGTACTCGATGTTGACGTCGGTGGTGCCGCCGCCGCTGCTGCGGTAGCTATACTTGGAAGTCTTCGCCACGGCGGACATTGTCGCTGGTTCGTCTCTCGGTCGGCAGTCGGCGCTACGTTACCGGTCGGGCACCGTTCGACTAGTGAGAGCGGGAGCGGGCTGCGTGCACGCAACAACCACTACGGCGCTATTCGTCCCCTCCCCTCTCCCGTCCCGCACCTCCACCCCCTGCACTCCGCGAGCCGCGCGCCCGCCCCTCGTAGCGGTCGCTGCTGCTCCAGGGCGGCCGCGGCGTGCCGGCTGGAGCTCACGGATCGTGTTACCACCCCCGCGCACCCCTCTGTCGGCCTTTTATAGACACGCCCGCCTTAACGTCTTCGTACTTCTCTTTTATCTGTTTTGCCCAAAAATTGCAAATTTTTCCCTCAAACCTCTTACGTTATACGTTAACGCGCAATACATAACGTACTTTTAAGCTTGATTTTAGCATCAAACTGTTAAATATTACGTAAATCTTGCCTAAATTCTGGCACCTCTATCTATAGACGAACTACATACTTTAAATTGATTGAACTTAACAGTGAACTACGTGAACTTTTAGTTTAATCTCAAGAAGTCTTCGGCGAACGTTGTAGGTGTTTACAAACATTAATCAAATCTAAACTTAGACGTTGTGATTTTCTAGTATCAAACATAGTAGTTTTGATGAGATAACGATAAATAACCCTATTTTAATAAAGCCTCTCTTCGTAGCAAGTAGTTATGTAGCATAGGTAACTTTCAGAGGCCTTGTCGCTACTTTAATAAAATAAAATTAATGTCAGATTTTACGCAGTTTCCCATATGGCAATTTCAAGGTTAAATATACGAGTAACAAAATTCTTTGAAAAAAAAATTGTACTGAGGATTTAAATACAGAAACGTGTTCTGTTAACATTGATCTCATAAATATTAACCATCATGTATGAATGTATGATTTTTTGTAGTCATTAATAATACAAATCATCAATCATTATTGGATTATGATTAGGAACTTTTACTACTATGAAAATATGTATGTTGTAAAGGATCATACTAAATATTTGACTAGGTCATATTAAATGTATTATGAATATATCATGGGATATATTCATAAGTATAAAATGTCAAGATATATTTGTGAAAGCCGGAGGTACCGTGACTCATTATTTATCATTGCTCTATTTCAGTTTCACGCGGTACATTCACGTAAAATCAATTATATCATTATTAAATGAATCTCTATTCAGAAATAGCCCAAAAAATCTTTTTAGAGTTTCATTATTACAGTTAGAAATTCTATCAGATAAGCGATGGTAGAATGATTAGCAATGAAATAAGACCGCTACTCGAAATTTACTCTCTGTTGCATGACAAAATTTCTGCATCTTTGTAATGAATTCATACTTTCCTGTGAATTATGAGTCAGTTTACATTCTTGTCGTTATTATAATAAAATAAACTTTAAAAGGGTGAACTTGGTTACGCTTTTTAAGTTAAAGGTGGCTATTATATTTTACTCTAGCACTTTTAATATATTTAGTTCACAGATATAATATATAAATATGCTTCTTTATATTATATATATATATATTATATAGTATATGCTGATATATAAATGGGCCGACTCGTCTGAAGTGATGCCATGGGCTCACATAATACTCAACGTGAACTTGTACTCTTACTGTGTGTACTGTGTTTCGCTGAGTGAGGATATTTGTTGTTAGTAAAAATCTGGCAACACAACCAAAGCGGTATTGGTGCAGTTTTCCATATACGACATATAGGAGAGTCACTTGCTCCGTTATCCGCTATAGCATTTAAAAAAAGAACGGACGTATGGTATAACGAAAGATTGGTAGACGGGTCCAATTATAAAGCAATATTATTTGTTAATTCTTCTACGAAATATGCAATATATTTTATAAAATATTCTCTCAACTGCTCAGAGATCCGTTATCCAAACACAACGCAGGTGGAGAGAGAATGCATTTATAAATATCTGTGTATTTGTGAAATGTACCATATTTTTGCGACTCACGTCGACTGGGTTTTGAATCATTGCACAGTATTAAAAAAACGAAGATAAGTTTTATCTGCATCCACCCTATTGCTGGTAGAAAGATTCTCATAAATTATAGAACAGCATGAAATGTCGTCGGTATTATTTATAAATTTCTGCCGCAATTATATCGACACAATTTTTTACGAATGCAGACACGACAATATTAGCTTACTTTAAATAAATACTCAACTAATTTCTTATAACAATTACACTAGGTTGTGCGTTCAAGATACATTGTTCTCCAGTTGAATGTACTAATTTACAGGTAACACTCAAGAAGTGAACATTTCATACGCAGAATTACAATATTCCAAAGAACCTCTCAACCGAGACGAGAGAAAATGACTCTCTTGAATTAGGTGAATTTCACAATCGAAATACCAAAGCTTGAATTCAAATTGAATCGTGGGTATTTTTATGTCGCTTGGATTGTTGGCAGTGGTGATGGTGACTCTTTTATGACTGTATCGGGCATAAAGATTGAAATAACTTTGCAGTTTGAAAATGACCATCTAAATAAGTCAGACTTATGATACAAAATCGTTATTATGTTTGTATATATTTGATAGGATTATATATATTTTTATTTCCTGATATTATATTCTAAAGTTATATAATTTTGAAAACTAGGTTGGTTTATTATGATATAGTTTTTAATTAGGTAGATAAAGGCTTATTTCATTCCTACGTAACTACAGAGTACTGCTTTCGCTCCCAAGTGAACAGTACAACGGAGTGTTATCCAAAAGAAAGACGCATTCGAACAGAAATAATTACTAAGAGATTAAATATCACGTCTTGTACTGCTAACGTTTTGGCAGAGTTCAACTAGATCAAAGACAGTTAAATATTGTGAGCATGTACTGACATTTAATAAATAATTTTCCGTTGTATGTAGAAATGTCGTGTAACATGGTCCCCGCATTAGTAACATAATGGATTTTTTAAATAATATTTACATCGTTTACAAGATTACTTAAACGTAATTGATTTAATTACTACCTCGTCCAAAGTGATACCACGGGCTCACAGAATACTCAGCATGAAACGATACATGTATTATGTTTCGCAGACTGAGTGAGGATATCGGAGGTCTTTTAAAATGCCACTTAAGCGGCATAAGAAGCCATAACACAAACTTACGAGGACTGTGGCGCGGTTGTTCATGGGCCGCAATGTTCTCTTACTATATAGGAGACCCATCTGCTCCCATTTCCGCTGTAGAATAAAAAAGCCTTATTACAATAGCCCGTGAGAGTTCCATTAAAATAACTCCAGCTACTTTTGAGACCAGCTGAAAACTATAATCGGAATGATAAAATTAAAAATCCCTTTTTTTAAAATTATTAAATGTAAAATTATTTAAATTATATATTAACAATGATTAATGACGACTGATTTTCAAGTAGGTTAAATTAACGGTTTACACAATTCAGAAATACGTACTAAACTACGAGCTCAACAGTTGGCAGCCTGTTTTCAGTTTTCTAAATAACTGGCTAGGTAAAGGTGCGCGCGCCGCCTACGCAAAACTATTTCTGAATGCGTTGGAATGTTGACTATAGGAGTTGGTCATTAAATAATCATAAGCTACTGAATCGTGTTCAAATCACCTCGATGTTTGTCATTCAATAAAATTTTTTTATTGTATAGCGGACAATGGAGTAAGAAGGTCTCCTATACGATAAGAGAACAACGCCGCCCATGCACAATTGCGCCACAGGCCGCACATTGGTTGTGTTGCCGGCTTTTAACGCCACTTAACGGGCACTTTTAGTAGCCTCCTATAACCTCACTCACTCTGCGAAACACAATTACCATTTCACGCTAAGTATTCTGTGAGCCCGTGGTATCACTTCAAACGAGCTTACCCAATTAGTGCGTAAGCATATGCTTCAGCATGGCTCTCCCACGGGTGAAAACACA
Source organism: Delias oraia (assembly GCA_018230265.1). Taxonomy (NCBI): domain Eukaryota; kingdom Metazoa; phylum Arthropoda; class Insecta; order Lepidoptera; family Pieridae; genus Delias; species Delias oraia. The sequence continues at coordinate 8,580 of DWCF01003099.1, read as the reverse complement.
CATTCGTTTCGTTCCACAACGCACCACTTTTTGCCACGAACAACTCATCTTTCATCAATTAGCTTTCTGTACAGATATTTCTTAACACATATGACGAATGAATATCTTCAAAAAAAGAGCGTGCCTATCCCTTAAAAGCCGACAACGCAACCATGACCCCGCAATTACTAGGGATGTCCATGGGCAGAGGACCGCTTATGCTAGGTGAGCCTGCTGCTCGTTTGTCAGCGTTTGCATAAAATATATATTTTAACAATAATTTCGCTTTCTTTTAAATGGTACCTACAATTAAAACTGCAAATTAATTGATCTATTCATTTTAGAACTAATTGCATATCACAAACACATACGTAAACCTTTGATATTTTTTAAATTTGTTTTGGGCAATGACATGAAAGGGTTTTAATCAACTTAATAATTTATAATATCTATAATAATAATCATTTCTTAATACAAGTGGCTTTTGATTTGTTACCTATTCTCGAACTGTAACCATAGGATAAATTTTAATAAAATTAGATATATAAACAAGTTGATGTGACTCTAATAAGTAAGATAGATAGAATCTATCTACCTATAATTCTAATCTACCTATAAAAATATTAAAAAATTTAACTGTCAGTGGTTGTTATAGTAATAATTTAATATTCTAAGTTACCTACTCATTCGGAATATCAGCGATAGGGATATGCAATACTCAACATTTATTATATTTAGCGTTCTACATCCGAAACTTTGTTTAGCAATGAGCAAGGTGGGCCTTGCATAGATTGTGTACATCAGATATCTTTTTCTCTTTTACACTTTAACGGACAAAATCCGGCAACACAACCAAAGCGCGGCCTATGGCGCGGTTGTTCATGAGCGGCGGTTTTCTCTTACCAGACAGGAGATACACCTGCTACGTTGTCCACTGTCCGTTGTCCGTATGGTGAAGCACAATGTATCTTAACGATAAGTTAAATGCTGACACCCTTGTTCACACATTGTTAAAATAAATTAACAACTACTCACCACATTGGTTAGTGAATGGTGGTGAATGTTCTTCACCAGATTTAGCTTATTTATTTTCTTGCACCGAACTGAACTTCCATTAAATATATTAATATAAAAAATTAAACTACTGTACTACTGCCTATTGTACTATAAATTAGAACGTAGTTTAGTTCATAATACGTAACATATGCGGTTTTAGTTTAAATATATAATATATATAAAAGTATGCGACTGATCTCTTTATTGGCTATTCTTTGGCGGCAGTAAATAATTATTTGTCATTAGTAGGCAGGTAGAAGCGTACTTTGCTCAAGCTTAAAACAGATTTTATTAATCGTTAATAAGTACTTTATTTTTTACTGGAGTACTTCCAACTAATGTTATAAATGCGAAAGTTTAAATGTATGTATATATGTAGGTTTGTTACTCTTTTACGTAAAACTACTGAATAAATTTTAATTAAACTTTACAATAACATAGGTTTTACATCAGAATAATACATAAGTTACAATTATATTGTATAAATTGGTCTAAATATAACAAAAAGTGTGTCATAAATCGGCGTATGCTGTATTCACTAGTATTTTATAATGGCAAAAGATCATCAAAACATTAAGGATGGGCGATTTCAATTCCGTTAAGTGACACCTGCCCCACTTGGCACTAAGCAGTGAAAATTGTAGTCACTCTTAGTTATGAATCTGGCCGACTACATCCAATACATTTTAGGACACTACGATTATATAAATTATTGAATGTCTGTGGGTCTTCATACTTGAAATATTATGTCGATACGGCAATAGAATTGATTAGGCAATAGAACAACATATATATGTATATTTACGAATAAAAAGTAAGAGAAGAAACCGGCAGAAAGAGGATATTTATTATGAAATGGTGCCAAGCGCCGATTCACCGGTAGTGTTCTATATTACGTGGTTGACTCACACTCATTATTAATAACTTTTGCAAAAATAGATTATACTGTTCATTGTATCTTTTATGTCCAGTTTGATGTACAAATTTGTGGGTTTTTGATCGTTCCAAGTTCATAAGTCACTCTTCCAAAGAGGCTTTACCGAAAGTGTGCAGCACCTGAAACATGTACTCCTACGTCATTTATATTCGCAGTCGCTTTTTTAGAGTAATTTCAAATGTTTTAATTTTTATACTTAGCTGTGATTTAGAATGTTTATCTCACTACAATTTGTATAAACATTATTTTTTTCCTAATTTTCTAATCACGGATTAATTATAACAAAGTAAGTTTATTATATTATTAACAAGATAATGAAGTTGAGCGATTCCAGGATTCACTAAAATGCAGATTACTTAAATCAAATTTATTAAAATGAAATACGATTTGTTTTATTATTATCCTAGGGTGGACGACGGAGCAGGTGAGTCTCATTTATAGTAACAGAACACCGCTGCTCATGAACAACCATGCACAGGCTTTTTATTCCACATTAGGGGCACTTTTAGGGGATTCTCAATCATTCTGCGCAAAGCAGTACAAATACCAACTCACAATGAATATTCTGTGAGCTCGCGGTATCTCTACGGGCGAGACGGCCCACTTAGTCAGCACATGCTTCAGCATGGCTATCCTACGGGTATAACTAACTATTATTGTAGCCAATTTGACGAGAGGGCCATTGCCTTTCATACAGAAGCACATCGGCTGCGTTGCTCATTCTGCTGCCCCGGTATCTCGAAACAATTGTTACAGTCGTTCGCAGTTCAAATCGTGTCAGCGGTTTCAATATATAAAGGATGCCATTCAACGATTTAAACATTCTAAATAGATATAATTAACAATCTGACTTATAAGAGCATAAGTGAGATAAATTGAAAAAACCTTTTTTTGAGTTTTCTTAAGAAGTATTTTTGTTACTTTTGTGATGTATGAAAGAATATCTATTCTCTTAATATAATGATATTCTTTTTTGCACAAATAGATATTTAATAATTTTGTAACATTTATTTAAAATTATTAGTATTCTAAGAGACAATATTATTTGCGTAATCATATTACGTCTATATGCAATGTACACAATACCTGCTTACTAGAAGAATATATGTAAATTAAGTTATCTTAAGTATAAGACAAACATTTAATGCCTTAACAAAGGAATCCACTAAGGGCTCATACTTACACATTTGCTAATAAATTATTGTCAGGCGTTTATTTTTATCAACTTTATTTATTTTCAAGTCCTTCAAAATTCTTCCTGGTTGTTTTTTTTTGTTTATATAATATTCCTTATATTATACAATATATTATATTTTACAATTTATGTGAAGATATGCTTTAATTTTATGTTTAAGTTTTGCAATGGTGTGCTACTGAAAGACATCTACATTTTAAATACATAACACTTCCGTATTTGTGTTTAAACTTATTTTGAATTATCATAAAATCTTGACTACTATACGAATATAAAAATGAGAAAATTTAATATACTCGAAACTATTTTACATAACAAAAGATCACATTTACATATATGAAAAACAAATAAGAAATGTATTTAGATAAATGTGTCCGGATGTATCTCCATTTTGCAAGGAATACATATTTCAATTTATTTAAGCTGGGATCGATTGAAATATTTTGTAAGAAGGTCGGTATAGGGAATGAGCATCCTTTCATCCCGTCTGAGAGGCAAGTGCGTCCTCGCATCGTACTTCATGGACCTTCCCCACCGAAGGCTTACCTGCGCTAACGCCATCGCACCGGTTCATAATACAGAAAACCGAAACGGAAACCGCTACTGTACGTCAATGATTATAAAATTCAGATATAGTACGAATTTTTTTACCTAACATACCACGAGATGTAACGTGTAATAGTACTTTGTCATTTATGAACAACAATTGTGTAATATATTTAGTAATTGAGAGAACTGTTTAATCTCTCTATGATAATCTCTCTCTCTCTTCAAAGATGTCCCAGGCAATATATATATGCATTTTGCCTGGGACATCTTTACATATATTAATTTACATATATTAATTATTTATGCTTTAGTATAGAATCATACAAAATAAATTTTGTATACTGTGAACTTAATTGATGAAGGTTCTTCTTTAAAAAAAACAAAGTTTCAATATAGATATTTATAATTCAATAATTAAAAAATTCATAAAAATTCCTATTTAATTAGTCGTTCATAATAGTAAGATGTGTCTGCACCATTATTAAGTTACTCTTTGATTTTGACGCTGTGCGTACGCGCCTTGGACTCCATAGAGTTTAATAGTCACACAAGTTGTGCTTGCGAGCGAAACTGACGCGCTTTGCGGTGTCAAGTGTTTTAGGCTTTTGTGGTGTTTCCCAAACTTTGTACTTGGCTAGAATGTGTCCTTGCTAAGTGCGACTCTATGATAATATGATTAAAGTAATATTTCTGATGACGCTGGCAGCTGTCAGCTGCACAGCTGAGTTTCAGGAGAGAGGTTAGTCTATTATTTATTATACAGGTGCTTAATACCTTCACACTTTGTTTCGAATTTTATTATTCTCGTTTACAATGTGTTTTATCATCGGACTTGTAAAACATTGTCGTTTATTAAGTTCCAAAGTTATTGGCGAAGGTTTTGTTTGAAATGTTTTCTCTAGATGATAAAATATACTCAAGGTACTTTCTCAGCATTTCAAAAATATAAAAGCAATTTTTGTTCTCAGAAAAGTTCATTAAGGGCTTGATGCCTTTAATGAACTTGGAATGAATGAAATGAGATGCGCAGCATCTCTTTTTGGTAATATTACGATATTTTGGGTCTATTAAGGTGTATATATTAATAGTTTATTATTTTTATATTATATTTTATATTATCATAACATTTGCAAAAAATAGGTACACTAGAATTTAAAATTAAAGTATTATTTACGAAAACAAATTACTCAAAACATTTAGTTTCAGAACCTTGTATCATTATTTACTTATGAATGTGAACAAGAATTAAATCTCTCATTTTGTTTCGACGTAAAAGCTGTTGCTAGCGTGGCATCCGTAAAAATAGTTATTAATCTAAAGACCATAATTTTAATTGGAGCAATTTGTCAGTACTCTTGGGTAGCATACAATTTTTACTTCAAAAACAAGTAATATACAATACTTTATATAATAAGTTTGATATTCTAATTAAAGTAAATTACTCTAAAACACAATATCTCTAAAAATTTAACTATTTATTTAATTCCCCACAGTTAATTGTTATTTGCATTTATATTCGTATTAATTTGGAAAAAAAATCGGTAGACACAAAAGTTCTATCGGTGGTTCAGAAATTCTAGAACGTTTATGATGTGTAGAACAGAAATATAAAAACTTAGCAAACATTTCTCGTATACTTTCAAATGGAGGTTTTCCGATTTCTTGAGAAATCATAGGACTGAATGTCTGATGCTAGACAAGTTTAGTTGTACACTTGTTTTTCTCGATTTCTCTTCCGTTCGATGGCCAATTAAGTCAAACCTAAACGCTTTGATTTTGTTTCAAGTTATAAAACTTAACATATAATCATTTTAATCAAATAAATATGTTTTATATAAATATTATTATACCTAACTATTCCTACTTTAGCTAGGTGTAGGCATTCCAACAAAGCTATACTACCCTATATTTTTATTTTTATTTATTTGAAGAGTATGCTATTTGAAATCTTACATGAGAATATCAAAAACAGGTAGATACTTTTTTATTTGTTTCTTATAGTATATATAAAATAAAAAAATATAAATATTATAAATAAAAATCTTATAAATATTACCTTTTTAATTTATTTTGCTTAGTTATTGTTCGCGTCTCAAGACGACAATTATAAATATCGACTTAAATAATTGTAAACAGAACATTAATTTATTTAAAATAACATGTATTATGTTGATAAACTTAATGCATAACTGTAGTAACGTGGTGCAAAAATAAAATAAAGGCATGCCTAGTTATTTGTGAGTGCGGTTGATACGAACATGGTTTTAAGTTATTGTATTTTTATAGTTGACTCGAATGAGGTAAAGCTGCATTAATTAGATTTCAATTTATCATTTATAAATGACTCAATGTTTTAGTCTTGCTAAATTAAACAAGATTATTTATAGAAGCCATAAGTATTATTAGTTCAATAAGTTTCAAATTAATATTATTTGCTTTACAACGTGCCAATTAAAACATTAAAAAACATTTTTTCAAAAATGTTAAGTTAAGCATTAGCATTTTGATCTTATTTAAAAATAGGGGCAAATCGTATTAACACCAGTTATGGGAAAATACCTAAGCAATACTTCTAAAAACCTTGGGAACGAATTTCATAAATAAATTTTTAATAATTATAGTAACGGTCTCAATAATTTGAAGATTGAAAGAAATTACCTAATAAGACAGCTAGACTGTGACACGTCTCAATGTTGTACAAAAACATTTTGTATGTAATATTATCCATACTTCTATAACTTCCTCATATGCTTTCCACTTATAAAAGCAAATTGTTTTGTACTTACCCTACTTCCGGTATTACAATGAAACGGAAGGATCAAGAGCCTGTAAAAAAGACACCCTAATGAACATCCCTTGAGTCTCGTTTTTGTGTAGTTACCAACTTTTTATGTAGTTTCCCAGTGCATCTCCTGGTTGCAAAGCTACTCTTACAAAATGGCCTCGATGGAACATTAGCCCAACAAAATCCTCCATCCATATTTCTAATTTTTGTCTATATTATAAAATTGTAATATGTAATTACAAAAAAATATGTCTTAGAGAACAATAAACTAATCTAGACGTAAATAATGCTTTGTTTAATTATACTTATTCTAAGAAAAACTAGCAAAATAAAATTAGTAAATTAGTCAATCGATATCTTAAAACTTTATTTATTAAAATATAAACCGCCTTATAATATATCTTTTACGTATCTTGATAATTACCGTATATATTTTATTCATACCGTATCGATCCGGCTGTTACAGTTACAATTAAAACTGGTTTCAAACTAAGTCCTACTCGACTAACATAATATTTTTCCGCTCAACCCATTTCAATAACGATAGTATTATAGAATTTCATTAAAAAACACAATTATGAGAGTTGGACGACACTAAATTATGCGTATCAGATGTATTTATATATTTAACAAAGAGCCATTTGGGTCCCACAGATTGAGCAAAAAATTATTAAAAGAACACCAGAGTACGTTTTAAAGCTTGTATGTTTTTGTTGTATGTTCTTTACAGTACCACGATTTACCAAAATTCTATTACAATATACCTTGAAGCTTGATGTCGTACATAACTGAACTCTTTTATTATATGAGTAAGGTTTAAATCTCTCAACGAATTGATAGACATATGTCCAAATGGTTATTACTCGTTGATGATTTCACTAGTTCACAATAATTACCTACTATGGTACCAATAAATAATGCGCGTCATCTTTATCAAAGTAAATTGTACAACTGAGTATTTATAGTAGATTTCAATTCTTAGATGTTAGATTAATAAAATTGTATGACTATTAGACCATTTAAAAGGCAGTATATATTTTAAAATGTTATTCTATATATTAGTTTACTCATAAATAACCTAAAAGGTTGAGAACAGAAGGGTTAAGAAAAGAAGTTAAAATATTTAATGTAAAAATAAAATGACCTAAGATTACCATGGATTGAACGCTTTGCGAAATTTTGCTATTGCGAATTATGAATTAACTAAATAATTCTATTATAATATATATTATTTATCCCATTTTTATGTGTCATTTAACTTAACCTATAGAAGTTGTTTACTGTTTAACTAGACAATCCCGTATATTTGTTATTAACGTTAATTAACTACTTGTGAGCATATAAATTATTCCTCTGCAGTAGGTCTCATCATCAGCCCATTCAAGTCCACTGCTGGACATAGGCGTCCCCAAAGACGCCCACCCGCTGCGATCTTGAGCGATCTGGATCCAGCGGTTGCCCGCGACGTCATAGGTTATTTGCTTTAATGACCACGCTTGGCAGGCGGGTTGGTCATCGCAGAACATCTGCTGTACTCGAAAGGGCGCTGCTGCCCACCCTCCGGTGAAGTATCCTTTAGTCGCCTCTTACGACATCCCATTAGGAAGACTGGGAGTGGTACTATTCTGATCCGGTAGCCACACGGGGGTGCAGGACTGGGGTTTTTTTTGTTACCATCATTTCTTTATGTTAGATTTAGATTTGTAACGTTTATACTATTTATATAATGTTAAACTGATGCCTTCTATCTAAGACATTGATTTCATACGTTTACTCTCATTTATACTATAGTTCCTACATCTTGTGTATTACATCTTGTCATATACAATTTTAATTTCTTATGTAAGTTTTCTTTTCCGGCTTAATTCTATTTCTTATTTATTATAAGTTCTTATACCCATTAACAACCCAAACGTGTCGCGTGGACACATTTTTGCGACAGTAGCATTCGGGAAAGTTAAGGGTTAAACTAATTTTAATTACAATTTATTTCAATTTATGTCTATTTTATATTCAGATATTGTTTTTCTTTTGTCTATGCTGTCTTCACCGTCGCTCCTGGTTTTCACGCCTTTTTGG
>DWCF01003098.1:0-20931 GCA_018230265.1 Delias oraia | reverse complement strand
AGAACACCGCCGTCCATTGATAACCGCGCCACATTCCGCGCATTAGTTGTGTTGCCAGCTGTTTACTAAGCAGCATTTTTAAGAGCCTCTGATATCCTCACACACACTCAACGAAACAGTACAAGTACCGTTTCACTTTGAGTAATCTGTGAGTTGTAATATAAATTTATATTTGTAGGTGCAATATTGTCTTCGCCTACTACAATATTTATACTGGAGGCCATGAAGAATGCGATGAAAAATACCAGAGCAAGCACATATGGTGTATTCACTGGGATACATTCAACATTTTCTAAAGGAGACTATCATTCCGTTGATGGTAAAAATGACTTAATTTAATATGAATTTAATTAATACTTTGTCTGCAGTTTCCAAAGTTATTTTTCGTATTTTCAACTGAATCATTAGATTTCTATGTAATTGTAACAACGTGTTCAATTTCGATTAGATAAAATATCTCGTATATTGGAGGTAGTCTCGAGAAATAAGCAGTGGTGTTTTCACGAATTAATTTTGATTTGACGTGATCGAATCAGAAATGAGAAGATTTGTAGATGAATTAAAGTTAACGAATTAGCAAGCTTAAGTGGCAATGGGCAACCCACATCGCACAGGGCAACTGAGCAGATGGGTCTCCAATATGGTAAGAGAACACCGCTGCCCATGGACAACCGCGCTACAGTCCGTGCATTGGATATCTTGCCAGATTTTTACGCCGCCTTAGCGGCATTTTTTAAGGGCCTCCGATATCCTCACTCACTCTGAAAAACACAGTACAAGTACTGTCTCACGCTAAGTATTCTGTGAGCCCGTGGTGTCACTTCGAACGAGCCGGCCCAATTTGTGTGTCAGCATGTGCTTCAGCATGGCTCTCCCACAGGCAATTTATAAAAATATTATTATTTATTATTAATCAAAAATTTTCAATTATGATATACTTAACATTGTTTACATTTAAATATTGTTAATTAAATGTGGTGTATTAACTAATGCAGGTGTACCTCTGAGTAGAATGTGCGTGGAATGGATGCCAGAAGAGCCAGATAACCAGAAGAATGATGAGAATTGAATAGTTATGCTTGTGAATGGCACGATAGCAGATGTCAATTGTCAAGAGGTTTTTCCGTACATTTGCTATAGAAAACGAATGGAGAAGTTGAAATTAACTGAATGCGGGACTGTAGATACAGGTACAATAAAAAAAGGAGAAACAATAATTTGTTTATCTGCGCATCGATAATAGTGTCAATGTCCTTTGAGCTGAAGTTAAAAATATAAAATATCTGTTTTCTATAACAATTTTGTACTAAAAATAAATATTTTAATACATTATTTTCAAATATAAATAACAAAACTTGTGGAGTGATGGTATATAAGATAAAGTTATGGAATTAATATTAGAAATTATTTATTTATTAATAATATTACAAACAAAATGGTCATATTTGTGTGATTTTTTAGAGTATAAATACGATAAAGGAACTGGAAACTGTTATAAGTTTCACACGGTAGAACGAAATTGGACGCGTGCGTTTATGGCCTGCGCGGCGGAAGGCGGCCATCTTGCTGTCATAAACAGTGAGGAAGAAGCAAGAGCGATGAATGAGCTTTTTAATAAGCATCCAGTGGGCAGTATCCGATACGATACTGTTTTTATCGGCTTCCAAGATTGGGGAGAGCGTGGCATTTGGACAACCGTTCACGGTAAATAGTTTATAATTTACTATGTCAGCTAATATTTTCTGAACGATAATTCCAGTAATGTTCTATTATTTATGGAATTTTTGTTTTTCTCTATGGATATTTGTTTTTGCTCTTTTAATTAGTTTACCTGTCACTTGTCAGTTATCATTGTCTGTATCGCAAATTATTGGTAAAGATCCGTGGTTGAGCCATGCTGAAGCTTATGCGAACGCACTAATTGGGCCGGCTCGTCTGTAGTGATACCACGGGCTCACAAAATACTCAGCGTGAAACTGTACTTGTACTATGTTTCGCAGTGAGAATATCGGAGACCCTTAAATGACGCTTAAGTGGCGTAAGAAATTGGCAACACAACCAATGCGCAGACTTTGGCGCGGTTGTTCATGGGAGGTGTTTTCTTAACATATAGGACACACACCTGCTCCGTTGTCCGCAATATTGGCGAAACTTGGCGAGAATTAAAAGGGCACCCAAAGTGTAATATACCAATAATAATGTAGCTATTGGTAAATAATGTTATAAAAATGTAACTAGGTCATCTCATCATGAAAAAAAAAGAAATTAGAGCTTAAGAAATTTCACGTCACATAAATTGAATCTTAAATTCACAGGACAGTCACTACAGGAGGCCGGATATGCTAAGTTTGAGAAGGGACAACCTGACTCTGCGAATCCTGGCGAGTACTGTGGGGGGATGTTCAGAGCTGCAACTTTGAATGATGTATGGTGTCATGCAGATCTTGCTTTCATTTGCGAAAAGACCATTGACAGTTTACTAGAATCGAACGATTATTAAGTAATCATGAAGTTTTATCTCTCTCTCTTATTTTTAAATATTCTATAACTCCATCGCTGTTATGTAGATATGTATGTTTTCTATGACGAATATTCATATGGATCAAAAGGTCGGCCACGTTCTCTTTAACTAGTGGCAGCAGTATAATTTATTATATTATCTTCATAAGAGGCACACAGAACCTTAATAACAGCCTCATAATCTTAAATTATATCTTATAAATTTAAGACACTGGATGCCGGTCGCCTTCGACAGGTGTGGTATGGAGGTTTGAAAGGGAGGCCTATGTTCAGCAGTGGACGTCCTATGGCTGAAATGATGATGATTATACCTTATTAAATAAACTACTAATTGAAAATCCAGTATAATTTTTTAAATAAAAAACCGAGAGATAAACAATGAAAAGGCTCAACTAGGATAAGAGGTTCTCTGTCCAAACTTCCTCTGTCTAAAAATGTTAAAATAATGTATGGAAATTTTACGTTCTTGTAAGGAGATAGTATATTTTTTATTATATAAGATTTTGAATGAAATAGGTTTGTCGTAAATTAATGTAGGTTGTAAAATATTTAAAATCGTAGTCCTATAGGTACGAACAACATGCAGTTTTTTTATGTTAGTAATTAATTACTTTAAAAAAAACTTACACATCAATACGCAAACAAATAAGTGTAAAAAATTAACATCGCATTATAAATTCAAGTTGTTCACTTTTACAAGATGCACCATCATCGAGATTTCTAGTCTACGTAAGCATTTCTTTTCACGTTTTACAGAAAATGTAAAAGGACTGGTATCGGTTGTAAAGTTCTCTGATGTGGGTAGTCATAGAGTATTTTGATTCCAGGCAAATACAAAATATTTTTCAAAGGTTTCCTGTCTTCTTGATGATTGCTATCATCATGTCTTTTAATGTCACTGACAATGAAACATATATATTCGTCAGAGATGATTATTTACTTTTAATTCTATATATTGCTTATAATTTTCCTCATTTTTATAAAAATGTTAGAAGTACAGAAGTCACTTAAAAGTACAATATCATAATAACACTTTTGAATATGTAATAAAAAATCCACTATTTATGGATAAAAATGGTTCTTGTGAATAATTTGGATAAATTTGTTCACACACAAAATGAACGCATAACTGATAAGGGTATCTCTTATCTATGTTTTTGTAATATTAAATAACAACACTTACCGCAAATTATATCAACAAAAAAGGTAATTATATAAACTTGACACCGCAGTAGGAAGTGGTTTTCCGATTTTTGTCACATTAAAAATTACTATGAAAATCGCAGCCAGAATTCATATAGACATGTTCTGTTTTACTGCTACGCCACCGTTTAAAATTCGAATCGAGTCGTTGGAAAGTGTCAAAACTTTTTGTCTTTTTTACTCTAACGTTTTTTTTAATCCTAAATATTAAAATAAAGTAAAAATAGTTGATTAAAATTAAGATTTAGAAACAAAATATCGTGAAAATATCTGTAAAGAATAATCTTTTAAAAATGTATTACTATTAACTTCCTTCAGTATTTCTTATTTAAATTAACTTGCAAAAATGAGTAATAAAATCGCTTAAAAAGTGTTAACGAAATCATGTGTGAATGTGGTTTTAATATCTTTGTAATTGTTGAAAGTACAATATTGTTTTAATTTTTAAATTATTAATGAATAATTAAAATTGTTAATATGTTTTTATTATAATCATAGATTAAATAAATAAATAATAAAAGAGATCGATACATGTTGAAATTTTCTTCATTTGATATTTTACAAAAAATGCATAAAAATTGGTTTGAGTAGATTTATAGATTATATTTGGTCCTGGAGAAAAAGAGCTTGAGAGTTGCTTTGCAATTGTCTTAAGAAAATCTTCCGAAGAGCCTCACGTAAGCCTATCTAAGCACGCCTCGGCATAAAGAACGCAAATTCGATGGGACTGACCATGGGCAGCGTTGATGTCTTACCAGCGAACCTGTCAGGTGTTTCATCTGCCCTATTGTCCGCTGTATAATAAAATGTATATTACAGTCTGTTATATTTACAAATTGTTCACTCCGACGGACCTCTCTGGCCTGGCCGAGTTTCGTGAGGTCGCCCCCCGCCCGCGTTAAGCTGTAAAGGTCATTCTGGCCAATAGAGAGTAGATCATAAAAAATTGTTACTGTATTACGTTTTTATTATAATTGATATCATTATAATTCATAAAATAGAAATTTTAATAATAAGTTTTGTCTGTTATTCAAATTTTATTTGAGAGTCCGTTTGTTAATTTAATTAGACCCCAGCTGAAAGACCCTGTTTTATTTGTTGAAAATCTATTTCGCTTTATGAATATCATTTAATGTTTGAGAGATTATTAATTATTGACTCTAATAATCTTCTGTCTGGTTTATAATTTGAGTTAGTCAAAAGTATTATAATATAAATATTATAATAAAATTGTACACGCTTTTCTTTGTATATCAATTTCAGTTCTTTGAATAAGTTTTAAGATTTACTATATTCTATAGCGGACAACGGAGCAGGTGGGTCTCCTATATGGTAAGGAACACCGCCGCCTATTAACAACCGCGGCACAGTACACGCATTGGTTGTATTGCCTGATTTTTACGCCACATAAGTTGTAATTTTAAAGGCCTCAGATATCCTCACTCACTCAGCGAAACATAATAGAAGCATCGTTTCAAGTACAACCACCATTCCATACTGAGTATTCTCTGAGCCCATGGTATCACTTCGGACGAGCTAGCCCAAGTAGTGTCTTAGCATGGCTCTTCGACGGGTGAAAAAGAATAGCGAATTTCTGGTAACCTAGCTCATATCATATGGAAACGCGTAATTAACAAAATTATATATAAGTAAAGATTTTTTTTATTATAGGTTAATGTAAGATAAGTAATTATTACCAAGTTAATATTTATTAACTTGGCTAAGCAAATTATGATAAGCCGTTAATAGAACCTATCTTGTGCATAATAGTAACGCGGAAGTGGGATACCAACTTTTCAATGCAATACATGAAGTTTGCCCCTCAGTATTACACATTGCTCGTGCAAGTTTTAACGAGCCTCACTTGACCGTATACAAGTCGGAAAGCTCCTTGACATTCAATTTTAATAGCCAGTAAGTTGAAGTAAATTGAAGTGGCAATGGGCTGGCCCCATCGCTCGACGATCTGACAACCGACATGGAAGAAAGATTCTCAAGTGGCGACCCCGTATCGTAAAACGCAGAGTAAGACGTCCCGCCACGCGATAGAAAGACGATCTCATAAAAGTCGCGGGTAACGGCTGCATCCCGATCGCTCAAGATCGCAATGTCCAGGCCTATGTCCAGCAGTGGACATTAATAGGTTAACGATGAAGTTAATTTAACTTTTTTTAAAATGATGGTAAAACCCGTAGTAGAGCCGTTCTGACGTATGAATTAGCCCGGAATAATACCACGGATTTTCAGAATACCAGCGCCAAGAACTTGTACTTTGTTTCTCTGTGTAATATTGCTCAAGGCCCACAAGATATACAGGTTACGCGTTGTAAAAAGGTGGCTACACAACAGCACGGTGATATCTTACTATTAGGCGACCCGTCTAGCTTGTTATCCAATAATTAATAAACATTTATACAGAAATAAGATAGAATTGCTGATCATGAAATCCGTGCCACGATATGTGTTTTTTTATGAAAATAGAGGCAAAAGAAAAGGCTAACTAGGCTAAACCATCCTCCGGTCATGGGCGACCCCAGACTTTGCTGGGCCGCCGGTGCATTGTTGGCCTCCATTATCAATGTCAACGATACGAACATTGTGAAAATGTAGAAAATATTTTTTAATTACGTTTTCATTAGAACTCTACGAAAATGCGAAACATTTTGTGCCGTATCAAAATACTGGCTACTTGGCTTCACATCTTTCATGATATATTTTACATAGAATCACTAGAAATGTTCACGTGAAATACCTTTTGAGTGTGGATAAAATTTGATTTGCAATTTGTCGAGCGCTTTCCGCGCAGTCCATAGTGACCTAACTTTACGGACACGGCACAGAAATGAGAAAATATTCCACACAAATGCACAGAGGCTCAATTTAAACTACAACTGCAGGTAATATTTGTATATTATTAAAATAAATTTTCAATTTTTCCCATAATATATTAAAGAATCAGTGAAATTAGTTCAAATATTTTTATATACTTTTAAATCTAACAAGCGAAGGTTCAATCGCCGGTCAGAATAACAATTTATACTTTTTTCGGTCATTGGAACGGCTTGACAGTGGCCAAGCGAGTGTCTTAACGCTGTCCCACCTTTTTTATGGAAATGGTAGCAAGCACGCAGAAGGATCACCTTGGATACGCGGTATTCCGCCCATGGACGCCCTTGCAAGCCGCAAGTGATTTGCTGGCATTACATATCTGAGAATCTTACCATAGAGAAACCTACGTCGTTGACGATATACCATAAAATTTTTTAAAAAAGGTAATTCATGACTCTTACTTAAATCATTACCAAAAATTAGTTTAAAATTTGTTTAAAGCGTTCCTTGTAATTATTTTCCATGAGGTTATGTATTATGATATATATTTGAATAACAATCAAAAATATATTACGTGAAGATGTTTTTTAATATTGACATTTAAAATTTGCCAAATCCGTTCATAATTTAAAAATTAATAGAGATGCGGATGAAATTAGATATTGATAATACTGTTTGTTAAATTGAGGATTAATATAAATCCGTTGAAAGTTTAAATTAACATGAAAACTATTTTCAATTTCAAGGTTTTACTTATTTTAAATATGGTATAGATGTACTAGTATCTATGTTCTTTTTTCTTTGTTTTTAGAGAACACAGCCGCCCATGGACAACCGCGCCACAGCCCGTGCATTGGTTGTGCCGGCTTTTTACGCCTCTTAAGCGGATTTTTTTAAGGGCGTCCGGTATCCACATTCAGTCTGCGAAACAATGTATAAATACCGTTTCACGCCGAGTTTTTTGTCAGCCCGTGGTATCACTTCGGACGAGCCGGCCCAATTAGTGCGTCAAAAAAAAAATTATTACTGGCACCTTATACTTCTACATATCCAACCTTACCTATATATTATATTTCTAAGATTTTTTGCGTTCCCATTTTAACTAAGTTGTACTAAAGACGACCAAAATGTATGTCATTTCCGTTTTACACAGTGAGAAGATTGTGTTTCTTTTCCAGTATATAACAAGACTTAGACCACGGGAACAATGTAAACTTTAACATTATAAGCCTGAATATAGCATAGATAACTAGAGCACAGAGGATTGGCACAGGAAATGACAAAGGATGTCTATTTAGGCATGAACAATTATGATATTAATAGCATCATGAAGAAAAAAAGAAAAGCTGTTGTCTTTCAAAACTTATTTTTACGGTATAGCAGGCAACAGAGCAGGCGGTCTGGTAATATCTTACCATAGAGAACCATGATACAATCCGCGCTTTAGGTGGTTAGTTAATCTATCAGTATATTTAATAAATTACAGATTTGTAGGCAGTATTGGCAATAAACGTTACGTTTAGGAGTGTACGCGGAAAAATGCTTGAAATGGGTTTGTATGATGCATCGCGTTATCAGTAACAGGGTTCGAAATTTTAACTCAAACATGAAGTATGAGAAGTATTCCCTCAATAATATTGAGTTTTTTGTTTTAAAGTAATATAAATCAACTTTCTATTTTTTTTATGAAAAGGAGGCAAGCGATCAGGAGGCTAATATGGGTTAAGTGGTCGTCCACAGACATCTCCAGTCCTTGCGAAGTCGCGGGTTCATTGTCGGTCTTTTAGGAATAGGCATCTACGGTCTTTTTTGTCGTTTTTTCCCCAATTCGTATTATTTTGTTAAAATATGTTAAATAAATTATTTGAGCAAACTACTGAAAATATAATAAGTGTACGAAGTTATGTTAATAAATATTAAATATTAAAAACATATAATAAGTGATACATGCAGTATGATCCAGATTTCTATTGTAATGGAATTCCAGTGTCTCGAACTTAGCTGACTGCTTCCTAACTAATTCAGACGACGACGGCGTCACTCCTAATGTTGTCAAATTAAACAGAAGTCATACTTGAATTGCAATTCCAATGGGAGTCTCTCACTTCAACTGAGAAACTGTTTGCGAATAAAATCAGTTTTTGAAAAAAATATTAACGTAATTTTTGTGGAATTATTGGGTTCCTTATATATGTATTACGTGTGTGTTTAATTATCCTTAACTATTTTATTAAATCCAGCCGTGAGGGAGCCATGTTGAGGCACTAATTGTGCCGGATTGACTGAAATAATACCACGTGCTCACAGGATAGTAACCATAAAATAATTGTTGAACTTGAAACGATACTTCTACTAGTGAGTAAGGATATCAGAGGCCCTTATAAAACGCCACTTAAGCGGCGTATAAAGCCGGCAACACAACCATTGCGCAGACCGTGGCGCAGTTGACAATAAGCGGCTATGTTATCTTACCATATAGGTGAGCCACCTGCTCCACTGTCCGCCATACATAAAAAAATAAAAAGGTAATTAAAAAGGTTTTAATGTATTCAGTAACAAAGAAATATTCGTAAATGTGATGCGGTTACCTTAAAATAATTTGATTATTTATTAATAAATTAAGAGCATCAAAATTTAAACAATATAATGAAATTTCTTAATGAATATCAGGCGACCTTTATCATGGTGTTTGCAAATTTAGCATAAGTTTAATGAAATAAAGGCCCCATTGAGACATGGTAATTATATTAGAACAGCACAATGTTCAGTGTCCAATAGCAAAATAAAATTACGTACCAACAGACAAAAGCTTCGCCGCTTTTAAATCTTTGGGCCGAATTACAGGAAGTCGCGATATATTATTCCGTTATTTAATATTCATCTAAACATCTTTTATCATTTCTATAAATTGCTTAAAAATAAAACATGTAAAAAAATTACACGATATTCAGCAATCCTTACTAGTAAGTTTAAAAAAAGGTTCCCGATTTAGGGCGAGCAGATCGTGCAGCCTTTTTTAATTAATATGAAGAAATTTTGATAACAGTTAGCTAAACTTATTATATTGTATATACAATAAACTGTCAAATTTAAGATGACAACTGACATCTGAGAATCTATTTGATTACCTATTGTCATAATGCATTGAATCAAGAGTAATGCTAAGTTGTTAGATTATGCATATAATAAAATACAAAAATCAATGGCGTGATATGTCAATTCTCATCGTAAATAATAATAAAATACATCAGTCACATTTTTTTATATAAATCGTGAGTTAACGCAATAATTAGATCAGCTGTTCCGAGGTTACAGCACGGGCTCAAAGAATACTCAACGTGAAACGGAAGTTGTATTTGAAGTGGTACTTCTGCTGTGTTTCGCTGAGTGAGTAAGGATATCGGAGGCCCTTAAAAATGCGGATTAAAAAGCCGGCAACACAACCAAAGCGCAGACTGTGGCACGGTTATGCATGAGTAGTGATGATCTCTTGTAGTATAAGAGACTCACTCGCTCCGTTGTCCGCTATACCAAAAAAAAAAGAGCAAGGGATTCACCTAAGATAAGTGGACCATAATTCACGAACACTCTTGGCCCCAGTGGGGTTACTTGTTGGTTTCTCTTTTTTTTAGGTACTATCTATTTTTTTGTACCGTGAAGCGCCGGCTTAGAATTGTAATTCCCTTAATCATCGCGTGGGTGTCGTAAGAGGCGACTAAGGACAGACCGGAGGGCAACAGCGTCCGCCACGTACTATAAAACCTAACTGCGATCACCAACCCGCCTGCCAAGCGTGGCTATTATGGCAAATACTCCCATGGAGTTCCGAAGGGAAGTCTTACAGCTGAAATGATGTATAATGTTGATCTATTTTTTTAAATAAGCAAACATACTTGAGGCTCCAATTGGATTGTTTTCATCGTTTTTGAAGAGAGGAAGCGTAAAGCTTGTATCATAAAACTCAGCCTTCCGGCTTTCGCCGCGAAATACGTTTTAATTGTTTTATAAACGAGCGAAGGCTCAATAAAAGCTTATTACAAGTTACAGGGAACGCCTGTGGCGTGTAAACTTTGCACGGATAGACACAACAGCTTCAATATCTTGAAACCTTAAAATATTTAATGAATATTTTATTGCTGTATTGGTAGCTTTACATTTTGATGCTATTAATTGTAACACAAGTTTTTTCTACTACTAAATCTATACGACGCTTTAAAACTACTATACTTGCTTTGTAGTTCTAATATTTTTCAAAGGAACTATATGATACACTTTAGATATATTCTGAGCATATCTTGTTCAAGATGTTGTATGCGATCTTGGTAAGTTGGTAATTATTTATACCTGTTAGTTATTTTGTGTAACTATTAAAAACTGTTATAATTTTCCGCTAGAAATACAGTTTCTGCTGAGAAGTTTTTACCTAAATCAATTAGGAGTTTTATTTATTATATATCTAACTATTTAAAAAATTGCAATAGCAGAAGAAGAATAGAAATAGAAGAAAGAATACTTTTGCTGAAATATTTTACACATAGTTGAAAAAGCAATAATTTCATTTAAAGACAAGAATTTATGTTAACAAAACTTAATCCTAGATTTTTAGAATTTTTTAATTTTTTTTATTGTATAGCGGACAACAGAGCAGGTGGGTCTTTTATATGGTAAGAGAACACCACCGCCCATGGACAACCGCGCCACAATCCACTCATTGGTTGTGTGTGTGTAGTGAATTAAGAAAATCATAATTTGTTACAAGAATCTGGAAGCTGGCAATAAAATTGACATTGGCGTCTATAGGCTTTGAATAGCAACTGAATCAGAATAACGATCAAAATCCATCTCTTTTACGACTATTTTTACTTCTAGCCTCGGAATATTTATGACAGAGTTACGATCTACTAGTGAATATTGTTATTTAGTATGCAATGTTGCTACAGAAGACTTATTTGAGTTAACATGTAAGGATATTAATCATAACCTTTTTGCACCCGTGGGAGAGCCATGCTGAAGCATATGCTGACGCACTAATTGGGCCGGCTCGTTTGAAGTGATACCACGTGTTCACAGAATACTCAGCGTGAAATAGTACTTGTACTGTGTTTTGCAGAGTAATGTTTCACTACCAATGGGCAGATTGTGGTTGTATAGGAGACCCACCTGCTCCGTTGTCGGCTATAGAATAAATAAAAATATAAGGATTAAATATTTCCTGCATTGCGTTTGCTATTCTGTGGTTTTTGGTATCAGTTTCGCTGTGGTACAAAATTAATATAAAGGATGTAAAATAAATTTAATTTTTTTATTGTATAGTAGGCAATTGGAAAGGAGCAGTTGGGTCTCCTCTGTGATAAGTGATCATTGAGTCAACTGCGGCACAACTGTGCTTTAGTTGTGTTGCTGGCTTTTATCTCCGCTGGAGTGGTATAATTTGTTGCGTTAAAGAGTAATTTAATTCTCATTCATTGTTGCATGTGGTATCACTTTTCAATTTGTGTGTAAGTATGGCTCTCCTATAGGTAAGACAGTGTTAAGACACTTTCCAATTTGACAGTATATAGTTAGTAGCACGCGATTGACGTTTTCAATAGTATAAAACCTATTGAAGATTTCAATAGTAACCTAATATTTGATTTATTATACAAATCGATTAGTAATTCGAATAAATATGATACAATTTGATTTTCTAAATGTATTTAAAATAACAGATATGTTAAAATGAAAAATTGTATTTTGTCAGTAAAGTTTCATTATTGCGATATTTCCTCGAGTGTTTTGGTGTTAAATAAAACCGAGTTAACCCTTTTGTGTACGTAGGGCTCAGAGGACCCTTCAAGTTTATTCAACACAATAAAACTAATAACTACTGAGTACACCTAGCACATAACGATCGGGTTGCGACTTGCGGCAAATATAGTTTCGAGGGTGAATGGTGAGGACGTACGCATTGTATCATAAATTGTGTATAGCCAATAGGTAAGGTTATATATGTCTGGCAAATAGGTACGGTTATATATGTCTAGCAAATAGGTAAGGTTATATATGTCTAGCAAATAGGTAAGGTTATATATGTCTAGCAAATAGGTAAGGTTATATATGTCTAGTAAAAAGGTTAGGTCATATATGTTTTTTCATCAATGGGAGAGCCATGCTGAAGCATATGCTGACGCACTAATTGGGCTGGCTCGTCCGAAGAAATACCACAGGCTCACAGATTACTCAGCGTGAAACGGTACTTACACTGTGTTTCGCAGAGGCACTTTAAAGTGCCGCTTAAGTGGCATAGAAAGCCGGCAACACAACCAATGCGCGGACTATAGCGCGGTTGTTTATGGGCGGAATTGTTTTCCTACCAAATAGGAGACCCACCTGCTCTGTTTTCCGTTATACTATAAAAAAAATGCCTAGCAAATACGTAAGGTAACATAATATATTTAATAAATTAGTGAGATTATATATGTATATCGAAATGATAAGGTTACATATATATCGGATAGATTCAATTAAATTAAATTTGTCTGTTGTATTTTTTCCATTTTTGCCATGACAGTTGATTTTGACATTATGAGGTTTTTGTATAGGAGTGTGTTGTGAGGCGTAAATTAATTTAACTATTGAAGAATTGAGAAGGATGATGTATTCTGTATTTATCTTATATACATGAGTATCCCACATATACATATGTCGCAAATAGGGAAGGTTATAATTTGAGTTAGTATGTTAATTTTAAAAAGGAACAATGTTGCCAGCAAGAAACATATACAGGCAGAGCAAATCGTTAGCTCCGCTTGTTCGCTTGTAGTACGTGTGAACTAGAATTGGTGTTCTCTCGATATGCAGATGTTCCCTCGTTACTCGTTAGCTTATGTGAGCTTGTAACCGACCGAGTCCTTTAGGGCTACTGACAGGATATTTTTATTTCTTAATTTTGAATATATTTCTCACAGCGTTTAAATATATAGCAAAGCAACTGGGTTATCTGTATCGCCCTAAGCTACTCTCTAGTTCTATAATATTTGGCTTGTTGTGCCTCCGGTTATATACTTAGGGCGTTTGTGGAAACGTCCTTATTCTATGAATATCCATGATTTTACATACATGCATAGATGTGGTCACTATACTAAATATAGAAGCGCTTGTGCATATGTGTATGTATATAAAATCTTATTTTTTTATACTACAGCGGACAACGCAGCGGGTGGATCTCCTATTTGGTAAGAGAACAGCGCCGCCCATGAACAACCACGCCGCAGTCTGCGCATTAGTTGTGTTGCTGGCATTTTACGCACTTTCAAGGGCCTCACTCACGCTGCGAAACACAGTACAAGTGCCGTGTCACGCTGATGTGAGGGAATGATTTTATTTCGGACGAGCCGGTACAATTAGTGCGTCTATATATGTTTCAGCATGGCTAGCCCACGGGTGCGACAGTATTAAGACACTCAACCGGCCAAAGTCAAGCCCTTCCAGAGACCGAATAAATTATAATTTAAATTATAATTATCCGGACCGGGATTCGAATCGACCTCTCCCTTCATGGTACACTTTCAAAACCATTAAGCTATGAGGCTCTTAAAATTAATTAAAATCAATAGAATCAAGAAATAAATTTAAATTTGTTTCTCTGAAAATAATGTAAGTAAATGTAAGTTATTACGTAGTTAATCTAACATAACCAATATATTCAAAGAGAAAATAGTTTAACTACATAACACGATAGTAATTTTGAATTATGTTTTTCCTTAAAAGATATATTTTGTTTTACGTGCCTAAAATTGTGCTATAAACATTTTATGTTTCTTCTATTAATCATCTTAAACTTTATTACAAGTCTACTGAAGTTTGCTTTATATTTGCCAACCCTAACATTTCCGTAGATGAAATTGGTGACAAGATATAAAACGTTCAAGTTTTTCGCTTGGTTTAGAACATCCTTGTTTGTTCAATATTACGTAGTCTAGGATCTAGATAATACATTTAATATATATTTGTTCTGATACAACATAGACTTCCAACATTTTATATAAAACCTACAACTTATACGTAAGTATGCTTTATTTTAGACCTTTTTTTTAAAACTTTATACTTATAGATTACTAAAATCGGATTTATAAAAATGTTATGTCTCTTTTTTGCCATAATAAATGCACATTAGCGAAAGAGTGACAGAATGCAAACAACATTGTTTCAAATAAAGTAACGTTTACAAAAGTGTAAGATGTTCTTTTTTTATTGTGTAGCCGGTAACAGATTGAGTGGGTTTTCTCTATGGTAAGAGATCAGCACAAGCTATCGTCAACTTTGACACGATCTGCACTTTGATGTGTTACTGGCTTTTGCCAAGAGGCTTTTTTTAAGGCAATTAACGGGTATAATTTGACGAGTCTTCAACATCCACATTTATTTACACAGTACTGTTTCACAGTTTTATTTGAGCTGTACAAAGATAACAGTTCATCGAGCAACGTTGATAGTTCGCTTTGATTTTTTATGGAGTTGACAGTTGATTTGGGTTTCACTGTACTGCGTTATATTTTTTGAACTCCTGCCTTCGTCGGGTAAGAAAAAATATGGTTTATTAGAAATTTTATATCTATTACTGTTTTAAATTTAGATTTATTATTTTTATTTTAGTTAAATGTTATGCACTAATTGATTTCAATATGTATATAATCTTAATAAATATTTTCAATCAGATGGTATGTAAGTTTGGCAGTGTCACTGATGTAATATGTCTTTTTGTTTGCTGGTAAATGATTGAGATGCTTTTTATATAGATATGGCACGAAATACATACTTACTACAAATCTTATAGTAACGTTCCAATCAGTGAAGATTTGAAATGCCATAATAAAGTTAAATAAGAACACAAGAGAAGAAGAGTAAAAAAACAAGAAAATCAATCATAAATTTAAATTGAAATTTAGATCTTACTGAGTGGAAATAAAGAAATGATACAATTTAAATTAGAATGCGCATTATTCTAAATAAGTTGCATAGCAGTTTCCCACAAGGAATAGCTAGAAATGCTTTTAATAAGTAGTTTCGCTTCGTCATTCTGGAGTTTCCGCTTTTAGGTCAACACTCAACAGTTACCTTTGGGAGTACATCTGCATTTTGTATTTGTCATTGTTTTTATTGCAGCCGTTGTCAGTTTTATAATGTATGACTTGCCTCCGTAAGAACTTTTGATTATGTGTCAAAGATATAATTCTATTTTTAATAAAGATAAGCTCACATAAGATAAGCACGTCTCTGCCCAAGGAAAACCCCTGTGAGCTTATCCAAAGACATAATAAACTATAAATTTTTATATTTATTTGGAGCGGAAATAGAGCCCGATACCTCTTTTCGTTGACTTATAACACCACTATATATATTGTTATTATAAGATAAATGTCAAAACTGTTAATTTACAAATGAAAGATTATTTCACTTTAGAACTTTCTTATTATTGAATAAGAAATCAAATGGGTTTACTTAAATATCCAAAGGAAAAAGCTTTAAAGATTTAAACACAAAAGTAATGCGCATTTAAAACACTGCAATATAACATATTCTATACCGTCAATGAAATATGAAACCGGCTTAGTCTAATAAAGCTCTCTATAAAAAATAATAAAAACAACCATAGATTAAAAATAAAAAGCAATCGAAGGAGCAGGTGGTGAAATTAATTTCTCACAAATCACCGATCTTTTTTATTATAACCTTTTTTCATTGCAATCTTTTTCGATTACGTTGTCCGCATTGTGTCTGAGTAATTGCAGAGCCATTGTGATTTCAAAGCAGGAATATTTTCCTACTGTTTAGATTTCCAGGACGTCCGAGGAAGCAATTAATAAGGTTAAGGAGTCTTTATTGCGGGAATTGTGGCTCCGAAATAATTAGTGCATAAAATTGCGTTAAGAATAACTTCATTTGCCGAATAAATAACGGAATCATCATTTGTGATTTTTATGAATCTGGAACCATCACGCCGTAGTATTTATGGTATAGCGGGCAACAGAGCTTAGGTCTCTTCTATGGTAAGATATCACCACCGCCCAAACCACGCTTTAGCTGTGTAGCAGGCTTTTCACGCCAATTAAGCGGCACTCAACAAAACACAGTACAAGTACTGTTTCACACTGGTATTCTGTAAGGCCGTGCTATCGGACGACCGGCCCCACTTATTGCGTTATCATATACTTAAATATGGCTTTCCCACGGATAAGAGTGTTAAGACACTCGCCCGGTCACTGTTAAGCTCTGTCAAATGAAATATTTTTACTCAACATAAATACAAAAATTCAGCTCGTTGAATGTCAAAATCAGTCAACCACCCGTTTCAAGCTAATAAGTAAATAAAAAAAATATATTTTTGTTCAGACCGGGGAATTGAACTCAATACCTTCCGCTTATAGGTAGACATACGATTACTTAGATTATTAATTATTACATAGCTACGAGGTTCTCTCTGCGAGTATTTAGTACAAAACAGTTGCAAGTTATATTAGAAACAGTTATATAATACTAATTGTTACAGAATGTGTGATGTGTTAATACTCAATAATAACCAATTATAATATTGTGATCAATAATTAATTATTGCAGCAGCAGTCAGCAGTGTATTAACTGATTGACGCCCAAGCATGTAATGCTGAGTGTTTAATAATTAATTAACTAATTACTCAAGTAAAAAGCCGACAGGCATAATCTGTAACATATATATCTCAAATCATCTCAAATCTTAAAGATTCTCAAATTCATGTTGCGTTCAGAAAAAACTGTTGTCGTTTTGCTTCAACTCTAGTTTTTTTCTATAGTACAGTCGAACCTCCGAATCTCGACAAAATGTTTTATTCCCTTCCCTTCACACACCAAAATCTACCTTTTTAAATGGCTTTTAACGGCCAGAGTGGCTTTTACAGTAAGCTTAACACGGGCGGAAGTCGAGCTCGTGGTCTCACCGAGAATTTCAAATTTTGCACTTTCTGCGACTAACAAAAGCGCATCTCCTCTGATCCACGAACCTGACAGAGAATCTGACTGCCTCGTAACTAAGTGTTTTAATACGTCTACCATGAAGCGAGAGGTATCAGGTTCAAACCGGTCCGGACAATTAGAAATTATAATTTAATTAAAAATTTATTCAGTCTCTGTAAGGGCCTGAAAGTGGCCGGGTGAGTGTCTTAAATAGTGTCGCATCCATGAGAGCCATGTTGAAGCATATGCTGACGCAATAATTGGGCCGGATCGTCCGAAGTGATACCGAAGACTTACAAAATACTCAACATGAAATACTAGTTGTACTTGAAACGGTGCTTCTACTTTGTTTCGCTGAGTAAAGATATCGGAGGTCCTTAAACTTTAATGGCGTACAAAGCCGACAACACAACCAAAGCACGAAATGTGGCGCGGTTGCTCATGGGTAACGGTATTCTATTTCCATATAGAAGACCCACTTGCTCTGTTGTCCGCTACATCATAAAAAACTTCGGCTTGGGTCGTCACCGAAGGTAGGCTGGAAGAAAGAATGGTTTTAATTGTATCTAGTATTCATTCGTTTTTTAAGTATCTGTAATTAATACTGAATTCTTAAAACATTAAGGTCCCTTTAAAACATTAAACATATAAATGAAAACTAAGTGTACAATAGCAAATATAATCTTCATTTGAATACTTAGCGTATGTCAATCCCTACAGACACGTTATGTAAAATCAATAACAGAGATCGTATGGAAGACAGGTATGTACTAGAGTTTCACTGGATAGATTTCTATTTATTCCTATTATTAGAGTATCTTTCTATAACCTTGTTTATATGCCTGATAACGGGGCATTTGGGTCTCCTGGTTGGTAATAGATCATAGCAGCCCATGGATAACAGCGCCATAATCTTCGCTTTGTTTATGCTGGATTTTTCTCCAACTAAACTGTACAGCGAAGGGATTTCAGAATTCTTTAAGCTCGTGGTGTAATCCCAGATAACCCGAATTAATGAGTGTATCAGTAAACGATTCAACATGGCTCCCCCACGGGTAATAGAGTGTTTGTACACTCGCCCGGTCATTGTCAAACCCTTTTAACGACTGGATAAAATAAAAAAAACTATAGATTCTTGAATTATGACTATTTTATTTACTGAGTCTACAAGAGTAGTGTTAATAAAAATAATTGAAATGAGGAATAAATTATTTATTATTTACGTATATCGTAGTAGATTAGACTTACGCGTATAAAATTTTACTAGACCATAAACAGCAAAATTAAAGAGAATTTGAAACTTCCGACATTTAATAAACAATAATAACTCTCAATAAACGGATCTTCATTAATATAGTTTTATTTTATATTTCAAATAAAGACAAATCTAAATTATTTGTGTATTATGCCACAGATTCTAAGCAAAAACCTAAAAAAGACTTACTACGAAATTCTACGATAGAGTTTAATACACTTAATAAATCTAAGCTAACCGTCATTATACTTTTTGTAGCACGCAAGCAGGTTCCAAAGGACAAGTATCCGGAGCTGTGAGTTAAAGAAAGTAATTCTCGCAATATCGATTTATTATAAGACATTAATTATCTGATAATCCTTCATGTTTAGATGTGGGGCGTTCGGGTGGCATAAACTGTGCCAAGTTTAATTGTTTATGGTTTAAATTACAAAGTTCACTTGTTTGTGATCAATCTACAATGCCAACATGGAAGCGTTGGTTGAGCTTTGTAAAATTTATGTTACAATGAAGGGGTTGTGGGAAGTTTTAATCATACACATTATTCATCTCTATATATTTTATAAATATCATAGACGTTTCTGTTCTTTACTACAGATATGTTAGACCGTTTTTAAGTAACCTGTAGCTGATCACGGCAAGCGTTGGGTTGCCATATAAATTATAAAAACAAAGGCACAAATAAAGAGCTTTCATAGAGGAGACATTAATTTTTTTTCAAATGAAAGAACACTTATTATGCTATAACTGTAACAGTTAATATATGATGTTGCTTTTTTTGTAGATAATATGTTATTTACTCTTGTAGTACTTTCTTTCTATAATCAAAATTATTCGCAGCGTACGCCACATCAACATTTTTTAATATATAGGTAATAATTACCAGTGGGAGAGACATATTGAAGCATATTCTGACGCATTAATTAGGCCAGTTCGTCCGAACTGATACCACGGGCTCACAGAATACTCAGAGTGAAATGATGTTTTTATTTGAAACAATGCTTCTACTGTTTTTCGCTGAGTGAGTGAGGTTTTCGGAGGCCCTTAAAAATGCCGCATAAGTGCCGTCAAAAGCCGGCAACTCAACTTTAACGCGGCTGTCAATAGGTGGCGGTATTCTCTTACCATATAGGAGACCCACCTGCTCTGTTGTCCACTATACCATAGAAAAAATAATAAAATATGAAAAGAACGAAATTCAATTTATTAAACTTACAACATTTTTATATAAAGTTTCTTCATAGTTTTTTGTTTAGTAATCTTGATATCAAAAGATATTTATTAAAATTAACTTCCGTTCCAGATTCGCGGTTGCTATGCAAAGTCTATGTTATTCCATAATCTTTGCAAATTCCTGCGCAAATATTTCTGCTATGTAATTTCCGTCTCTGCTTTTCTCTTTTATTACTGTTAGTTTATTGATAAATCATATTATTTTAAAGTAGGATCAACTAAATATTAAATGAAATACGTTTCTCTGACGTAGTATTATCTCTGTTTATGTTCACTGTTTTGATTCCATTTTCAAATTAAACTTCCTAATGGCGGTAGAATGGCGAAGATGAATGCAGATATATTTCCAAAGAAATGCGACTTGGGGTTCTTAATAAAGAGAGCATAGGTATTTCTAAAAGGCCGGCAACTTATCCTCGGCACAGTAGGGGCTGGAGTTGTTTATGAGTGGAAGACTGCTTATTCTAGATGAGTCTCTTGCTGTGTCTCCCTTTTTCTTATAAAAATATGCACTTTAAAAGCAATTTACTCAATTTATTAATTTAATTTACAGATTTAAAATGTGCAATCTTAAATATTTAGAAATAGCACAATTTTATTTATATAATTCGCATATTGTGATGTTTTAGAATGTCAATACAATGATCTGATTCAAAAATAAATGACAGATAACAGATACTGAAAAATGTGACACATCTGTAAATCAACGAAAAATGTATTTAGAATTTTTAAATACATGAATGATTCAAAAATGTTTAGTAATTTATGGATTTGGTGAACTCGCCTCAGATAGTATTATATAGTTCAAGTGATATCTTTGATTTAATTATGAATTACAGGCGGTAAGAATTCTAATCCATGTAGAACTTTCAATCAAATTTTAGAAGATCTATGAATCTATGGATGAATGAAGATAGAAACTT
>DWCF01003097.1:0-20932 GCA_018230265.1 Delias oraia | reverse complement strand
TGAGTAACTCACTCAGTACTTTTATTATCCTGGTAGAAAAGTTGTCCCCTGGGTTGACCTCTGCGATTATCCCTAATGTGGATAACTCGGACGCGCAATTTTTGATAGTGGGGACTGCGTACGCGCCGTCCTCTCCCTAAACTATAATGCTCTATTGATCTTAAATGGATCATGATTAAAGATTCTAAAAGTATTATATGGGTCTTTATGACATTAAGATTCGTAACCGTAGCGAATCTTCTTTGGCGACACATTTTCTACAATTAGTGTTTAGTTGCCAGGTATTTCCATTCCGCCACTGTGCATAAAAACATAGATCAAACATCAATCATCGATCAAACATAGTTCCACACGAAACGAATATAGGTTAAACTGTTTTTTTTTAAGGCTATAAAGTTAATTAAACTTCTTTTCATAGGACCTGACTGCACTAAATATGTAAATATATTACTGATTAGTATTTACTATATATTAAATAAAATTAATTAATATTAAGTAAGTAATAGGTATATGTAATACAAACAAGTTAAAAGAAGAAAAATGCCGTTTTAACGGCGTAAAAAGCCGGCAACACAACCAATGTGTGTTTGTCAATGGGCGGCGGTGTGCTCTTACCATATAGGAGACCCACCCGTTGTCTGCAATAGCATAAAATAAGATCACATGGTTCTAAACAGATATTGAAAGTTATCGCGTCTTGTCATCTTATTTTACAGATGTCATCAGAAAACCTACCAAATTACGACGTGATAATATTAGATGAAATACACGAGCGGCACTTGATGGGTGATTTTTTGCTAGGCGTGCTTAAATGCCTTTTGCACAGTCGAACTGATATAAAACTCGTTCTCATGTCAGCTACGATAAATATAAAGCTGTTTGAAGACTATTTCAGTGCGGAGTCTGCTGTTGTTATACAGGTGGGTGATTTATAAATGTGGGCCATCGTAGTTGTTAACTAATTGTATTCGGAGTGAAACCACTGGCTCACAGAATACCAGTGTGGAAAGCTGTGGTTGAGTGATGCTGTTTTGCCGTTTAATCGGCGTAAAAATCCGGCAACACAACCAATGCGTGGACTGTGCGCTGTTCCTGTTACCATAAAAAATATTTTTTAAAAACTGGCTTTACAACAAAAGCGCGGATCATGACAGAAGATTCGCTTGTTCTTTCTACTGCGACTTTTTATTCTATTTTCACAGCCTCTTACTAGCGGTTGAAAGGTATCGGAGTCGAACAATTATAATATATTCAGTCTTTGGTAGGGCTTAATAGAGTCCGGGCGAGTGTCTTGACACCGTCGCTCCCGTGGGAGAGCTCTGCTAAAGCGTATGCTGATGCACAGATTGGGCTGGCTCGTCCGAAGTGATACCATGGGTTCACAGAATACACAGCGTGAAACGGTAGTTGTAATCTTATAGTGTATTTCGCTCACTGAGTGAGGATATCGCAGGCCCTTGAAATTATGCCGCTTAAAAAGTCGTCAACACAGCAAATGCAGACTGTTGTTCATGGGCGGCGTTCTTTTACCACATAAGATACATTTTCTTATTAATTTTACTCTGTAGGTGCCAGGCAGATTATTCCCAATAGAGCTCCACTATAAGCCGATTGTCATCGAAGATAAACCATCAAGAGATGATCGCCTGGATCCGCAGCCCTATGTACAGATTATGCATATGATAGACAATAAATATCCGTGTAAGTAAAATTCTCAGCTATCTTTAGGGAGGGTATTCTAAAAATTGGGTTCGGAATAGACCGACCTCAGTGCCCTACCAAGCTAAAAATATTTTTTATAAGACAGGTGATAATAATAAGATATCGCTAATTCTTCATTTCTGGGACTAATGAAAAATATAATAATATTTTTTTATTTCTCTCAATTTATACTAAAATTAAAGCACAAACAAATTTGATAAACAAGACTAAAAAAAATTCTCAAATAATTTGCCAAGAAAACTAGATTTCTGCTGTTAGGACACCCAAGAGATTGTACCCGACGGTACTTGTACTGTGTTTCGCAGAGGGACTGAGGATATCGGAGGCCCTTAAAAGTGTCGCTTATGCGGCGTAAAATCCGGCAACACAATCAATGCGGAATGATGGACTGTGGCGAGGTTGTTCATGGGCGGCGCTGTTCCTTACTATATAAGAGACCCACCTGATCCATTGTCCGCTATAGAATAAAAAAAGATATCCATTATTATATATGGAATTATTACAATAGTGGAATTTTTTCTATGTCTCTTAGGTGATGAACGTGGTGATCTGTTAATATTCATGTCGGGGGTCCAAGAAATAACAGCCATATGTGATGCAGCCCAACAGTATGCGGAGAAGAATAAGAATTGGATAGTTCTACCATTGCACAGCGGTCTTTCTTTGACCGAACAAGATAAGGTATGTTTCTTTAATTATAATAATAATTTATTAATATCAGACAAAAATTTGCGTGAAAAATAACCGATAAATTTTAATTTTTTTCTCTAATCTCTTTTAATATAAATAATTAAATTTAGTTTAATAAGACCACACCACAAGCAAGAAATAGTTAATGTAAGATGGCAATTATGATGTATTATCTTAATTATTACAGAATTAATTTTTTAAAAGTATAGTGGATAATGGAGCAGGTGGGTCTTCTGTTATAAGAGAACAGCGCCGGCCGTGGACAACCTCGCCACGGTCCGCGCATTGGTTGTGTTGCCTGCTTTTCACGCCATTTAAACTTCAGTTTTAAGAGCCTCACACACCTCACATAAAGATCCGCACTCAGCGAAACAGAGTAGAGGCACCGTTTCAAGTACAACTACCATTTCACGCTGAGTATTCTACTAATATTATAATAAACTCTCGCACCCAGTGCAGACCCGTGCTGACCGACTGAAGTAATAGCACTAGCTCGCAGAATACCAGCGTGAAACAGTACTTATACCGTCTTTCGCTGAATGAGTGAGGATATTTGTGGCGTGTTTGTCCATGGGATTTGGCCATGGGTGGCGCCTACCATAGAAAAGACTTGACGACTCCGTTGATTAATATACCATAAAAAAATATCATTAATTTAGGTAGTATCGGGTGTCATGACCCTACTGCTAAGATATTATCAAGGAATACACAGGGCAGGTTCAAATTATAAACATATTTCTATTCAATTACATACCTATTCGATACGTCAGTAGTACGTAGTACGATACCAGATGACAAAAGGTACGTCGTTCGTCATAGTTTGTTGATGATTGTCGACTTTTTTTTTAAATGACTGACGTTGGCATAAGACCTTCACAGCTTCTCGCGGACTTTTGGGGCGAGCGCCGGTTTTTTTCCTCTCAGACACTAATATTCTTGGTTTCTACGTGGGCATTCAAAACCCGCCTTATGCCCTTACAGAGACTTAACTGTTCTTAAATATCTGCTAGTTTCTATTCTCTAAATTAATCTAAATTAATAATGGTGAAAGTTGAAACCCTAACGGTTCGGTCTCTATATTTATTTGTTTTTTATGTATTTCCAGGTATTCGATTACCCGCCCGAAGGTGTTAGAAAATGCATAGTCTCAACGAATATAGCAGAAACATCGGTCACAATAGATGGCATAAGATTTGTTGTCGATTCAGGCAAGGTGTGTTAAAATATTCCTTACTTATGAACGCTTGTTAATTAATTGTCCAAATTTATCAGTTCATGTTAACTATCTTATTACTAATAAGAATACTCAGCATAAAATAGTACTTGTACTGTGTTTCGCAGTGAGTGAGGATATCGGAGACCCTTAAAAGTTTCGCTTAAAAAGCCGGCAACACGACCAATGCGCGGTCTTTGGCGCGGTTGTTTATGGGCGCACGGAGCAGGCGTGTCTCCTATATGGTAAGAGAACACCTCCGCCCATGAACTACCGCGCAAAAGACCGCGCATTGGTTGTGTTGCCGGCTTTTTACGCTGTTTAAGCGCAAAAAGTGTGAGCCCGTGGTTTTACTTCGGACGAGCCGGCCTAATTTATACGTCAGCATATGCTTCAGCATGGCTCTCCCACGGATACATTTTTATAGGTGAAGGAAATGAGTTACGATTCATCATCGAAAATGCAAAGGTTAAAGGAATTTTGGATTTCGCAAGCGAGTGCCGATCAGAGGAAAGGAAGAGCTGGCAGAACAGGTATGTATTTGGTCAACATACGGACATACATATATGTCTATGTATTTATAACAGTTGAGCCATAATACCACGTACCTAGAGACAAACATTCAAACACATCAATGAACAAACCAAAAATACGCCCAATGTATATTTAAATGTAAAATATATTATTATTCACTGCTACTACTACTACTACTACCCACTACACTACTCTAGTGAGTAGTCTCCTACTGTAGTCTACTAGTCTACTACTACTAATACTAATTAAAATGTAAAATATAATTTACATTTTAATTATTTTTTTCAATTTAAAAGGTATTGTGTATATAATATATATATTATATGCAATTCAAAAGTTAATTTAATAATATTTTTACAAGTATATTTCCTGTTACTATGACTTAGTCCCTTTTCTGAACGTGTCTAGTATCTAGATTCTAAATGATACCGTAAATATTGTTAAATAAATGTATTTATTTATAGGTCCGGGTGTATGTTACCGCATATATCCCGAGGCGCAGTTCTCAGAAATGGATGCGTTCAGCACACCTGAAGTATCCAGGGTACCACTGGCATCGCTGCTTCTTCTCATGAGCTCATTGGGCGTGAGCGACGTTCGACGGTTCCCTTTCATTGATGCACCACCCGGAGACGCCATTGAGAACGCTCTCTTAGAGTTGAAACAGCATGTAAGTTTTTACATGCATGAGTCATTTTCACTCACATCGGCCGTAGTACGTTTCCCGTATTGTAGGGTGTAAATTGTGTCATTTAAGTTAATCCACTGTGTAAATTTTAATCAAATTCTTACAACCTTGCGTCTGTATCGCTGATAATTCTGCATTGTCTTCTGTGCAAAATCATAAAGATATATATTTTTCACACACCCCATTTCTTATAAGGGTGAATGACAGATGCCGGATACGAAATCTCTGTTAACTTGTATAATCTTACAATTTCAGGGCGCGCTCACTTCCAACGAGAAATTGACACCATTAGGTAAAGCATTGGCGAACCTACCAGTGGAGGTATCTCTTGCGAAGGCTTTAGTTGTTGGAAGTGCTACTTTGCCACCTCACAAGTTGGACTCGGCGCTTGCGTTGACGGCCGCGTTGGGAATTCGTTCCATTTTTACGACGCGTGCGCATCGAGATTTCGAATGCGAGGTTATTGGAACCTTTTTAAACCATTTTCTCGTTGAATGCTTTAATTAAAATCCGTTATTTATAGACTTAGGTTCTGTGACTATTTCTAAAACAAATATTCAATATAATTTAACTATTTCCTAAGTTTTTTAAACGAATTTTACATTAACAACATCGAAACATCAATATTTGTCCGTATTTATCTCATTTCTTAGTAGTTCTGAAATCCTCGTAGCTGGGTCGCTTTTAAAGTCCACCATAAAGCGAGAGATATCGGGTTCGAATCCCGGTCCGTAAAATTATATATTTAATTTATAATTTTTTCGGTCTCTGAGAGGGCTTTACAGTCGCCGGGTGACTGTCTTAATAATATCGCACCCGTGGTAGAACCATGCTGAAACATTTGCTGACGCGCTAATTGACAATAAATCCTTAATATTAGATTTTTTTATAGTATAGCGGACAACGGATCAGGTGAGTGTCCTATATGGTAAGACAACAACGCCGCCCATGGTTAACCGCGCCACAGCCCGCGCATTGGTTGTGTTGCCGGCGTTTTACATCACTCAAGCGGCATTTTTAAGGGTCTGCGATTTCCTCTCAGTGAAACACAGTACAAACACCGTTTTACTTTGAGTATTCTGTGAGCCCGTGGCATCGCTTCGGACGAGACGGCCCAATTAGTGCATCAGCATATGCTTCAGCATGGCTCTCCCACGAGTTACATAAAATATTGTTTGATGTATGGTTGATGCAAAATATTATTTTTTTAACATTTATATGTATAGAACGCCAGAAAGCCGGATGAATCCGATCACGGTGATCCTATAACCCTAGTGTCTTTGTATTGTGCGTGGCTGAAGGAGAAGAACAAGGGCGGTGGGCGTGCCTGGTGCCGAAGACGGGGTATTGAGGAACAGAGGTTGTACGAGATGACAAAGCTGGCTGCGCAGCTGAAGGCTCTATTACAGGTACGGGATTATTTTTAAGCACACAACAGAGCAGGTCAGTCTCCTATATGGTGAGAAAACACGGCCTATCACCAACCGCGCCAACTGGTTGTGTTGCCGGATTTTAACGCCCATTAAGTGGCATTTTTAAGAGCCTCTGATATCCTCACTCACTCAGCGAAATAAGTATCGTTTCACGCTGAGTATTCTGTTAGCCCGTGGTATCACTTCGAATGTAGCCCGATTTGTGTCTTAGCATGATTCTTCAAGTGGAGTAATTCAAAACTATTGTGATATTGCTAGCGTGAATAAGTTTATATACTATAACTCTTTGCACGTTTCAAGGTTTGAGTCCTCAGGAAAAGAACTGTCTTACCTGTGAAATATTAAACGGATTCAAATAAAGTTTTTTTTAAATGGTGTTTAAGGAGCACGAGGCTCAGCGGTCTTCCGCCCATGGACACCTCTAATCGATGCAGAGCCGCGGATGCATTGGCGGAAAATTAAAAGCCTTCATTAAAACTCTTACAAGCTATAACGTCATTAGAATAATAATCGCAACATATGTAATGTATTTTCCCTCGCATAGGTACAATAATTATATAATACATTTCGTAACTTATATGTAAAGTTACTTCGTCTTTCAATTTTATGGTAATATATATATTAGATATATTTTTAACTATTTCCAGGATAATAATTTAATGGAGGCCCCCGAAACGGAGTCAATGTCGTCAGCTGAGAGGGCAATGAGACACGGTCAAAGGAAACAATTGAAAGATATGCGGAGGTATTTATTATTTTATTTTATTTTATAGCGGACAACGGCACAGGTGGGTCTCCTTTATGGTCGCGCATTGGTTGTGTTGCCGTCTTTTTACGCCGCTTAAACGGCATTCTTAAGGGCCTCCGATATCCTCAATCACTCAACGAACACAGTAGCAGTACCGTTTCAGGTACAACTTCTGTTTCACGTTAATTACTAAAACTATTCAAAAATATTGTATCTATTGCAGTTTTTTTAAAAATATGTTGTATATATGAAAATATAGTGTGTTTTTAATTAATAAACATAATTACAGAGCGTATAAAAATAAGGCTGCGGAGGAGTCGAAGAAACGCAAACGACTCAAAGTTGACTCGTGGGAGATAGTTGATGATAAAGATGATAATGTAATAGATATTCGAGATATCGAGTTTCGTTTGAGTAACGACGCCAGTAGGATCCAAGCGCTGATCAACGGTTCCAGTACGTCCAGTGGAAGAGACCTGGCGATGTTGAAGGTGGGTTTTTTTTAATACTAGTATTCCTAAGCGGGCACCCCGCCAGTGTGCCGCGCTACTGACATTTGGTTACCTCTTATACTCGCTAAGTCATTGTGTCATTGCGATCATACGGCGTCCCCACTTCTTATGCCGATAATTCCTCTAAGAATATACCTATCCGTGGGAAAGCCATACTGAAGCATATGCTGAGCTGTCTCCTCTGAAGATACCACGGGCTCACAGAATACTCAGCGTGAAACGGTACTTGTATTGCGTTGCGCAGAGTGAGCCAGGATATCCGAGGCCCTTAAAAGTGCCGCCTAAATGAAGTAAAAAGCCGGCATCACAACCAAATGCGCGGATTGTGCAATTTCTTGTAAATTTTCTTTTAAATTTCAGATAGTATTGTGTCGTGCTTTGTATCCTCAAATAGCTGTCGCTGATGAATTCAATCACTGCAAGGTAGGTATTTATTTAAAATATGATTTTTTATAAAAAATCTTTTGGTTTACATATTTTTGGTATAAATGAAAGATCAAAATGTCATTCTTATTAAGGCTTGGTGTAGATGAGTTTGAAATAGTTAATAAAAGCATATTTTTAAGAAGTTTGAATACCCTAGTCTCATAGAATACCAGTGTGTTCGTTTCGCTAAGTGAATGAGGGTATCGGAGGCTTTTGAAATACCGCTTAAACGACGTAAAAAGCCGGCAACACAACCAATGACCAGACTGTCGCGGTTGTTAATGGGTGACGATGTTCTCACCATATAGGAGACCCACCTGCTCTGTTTTTCGCTATAGAATAAAAATGGACGGGGGTATCCATGGGTGGTGGACCGCATATTGAGGGTGCTCGTTTGCCTCACATTTTCATAAAAAAAGGATTTTAGTGCGTAAATCCATTGTTTACCGTGAAGCACTGGCTTAGAATTGCTCTTCGCCATATGATCCCGCGCATGTCGTAGAGGCGACTAAGGGACAAACCGGAAGGCGGGCAGCGTCCTCCGCGGACTACAAAACCTAACTGCCATCGCCAACCCGCCTGCCAAGTGAGGCGATTATATAAAAAAATCCCAATGGAGGCCTATGTCCAGTGATTGACGTCCTACGGCTGAAATGCTGAAAATGATGATGAAATCTTAAATATTTACCGTTTCACAAGGAATTACGTGACATATATTCCATAAATAAATGCCTACATAATGGTGATTTTTTTTCAGTCGGTTTCAGACCAGTTACACCACACATGGAGTAAGCCATTCGTCTTTCTACACCCTACGTCCTATTTCGGCAAGCAAGGCCGCGTTTTGCAACTAGTCGAGTCTGACATACAGACAGACGCACCGCCCGGGTTCAAAAGCAGGCTGCCGTTGTCATCGAGGCATCAAATTTTATGCTATTTGTATGTATATATAAAGAATCTGCCGTGAAGCGCCGGCTTAGAATTTCGCTTCTCCAAATCATCCCGTGGGTGTCGTAAGAGGCGACTAAGGGAATACCGGAGGGAGAGTAGCAGCGATCTCCGCGGACTATATAACTGTGGCGATTAAGGCATACACCCTCTCCCCCCCCCCTAATGACATTATTCATGGAAGTCCAAGAGAGAGGCCTATGTCCAGTAGTGGACGTCTTATGGCTGAAATGATGATGATAAAGAATCTATACTAATATTGTAATATAGGTAAAGTTTGTGTGACTTTGAATCTCTAGATCGACTGAACCGATCTTGAAAATTATTATAGCAATGGAAAACTACGTTATTTATGAGTAACATAGGCTATATGTCAATCTGAAATTGAAATTATGTGGTGTTTTACGGGCAGGCCTTAAGGGTGAAAGATGTTTTTTTATGGTATAGCGGACAGTGGAGCTGGTGGGTCTCTTATATGGTATGAGAACAACCAACACCGCCGTCCATGGATAACCGGGCCACCGGGCTTTTGAAGGGCCTGCGATATCCTCACCAGTGCGCGGACCGTGGCTGAGGTGGACCGAGGTTGTTCATGGGTGGCGGTGTTCTCTTAACATATTGGAGACCCACCTGCTCCCTTGTCCATTATACTATATAAAAAATGACTTTTATATTGTTTTACAATGTTTGTTTTCAGATCTCTGTTGGAAACGACAAAACCTTACATAGTGAATTCAATGCGTATGCCGGCTGCACAGACATTGTTGTTACTGGCGCATACAATTGATACAAATTTTGCTTTTACTAGGTAAGAATGATTGATTACCGCAAAAATATATTAAAGTTTAAAGGATTCGTTTAGTAAATAGATATATGTAATGATTTTTTACCCCGCTTAAGCGGCTCTGGCGGTTAGTACAAGTACCGTTTCACGCTGATTATTTTGTGAGCCCGTGATATATCACTTCGGACGAACCGCCCCTATAAGTGCGTCAGCATATGCTTCAGCATGGCTCTCCCACGGGTGCATTTTGATGAGGCTTACTAAAACAGTCTATTTTCTAACTGTAGATAGGTGCAATACATAATAATTTAACACAAAATATAAATAAATGTGTTAAATTAACATAATAATTTATAGGACGGATGGAAATATTTTTACATACAGACGAGATATTTAGAATTTCTCTTTTTTTATAGTATGATATTGTTTTTTTTTCAAAAGTACGTATTGAAAAGTTGCAATCAAAATAAATTAAGTTCAAAATTAAAAGGTTTTAATGGAAGCCCTCGTAATTTCCCCTATATTTACCTCTGCCGCAATTACTTTAATGTCGCATTTTTCTGTTCGTATTTTAATAAAACGATTTTATCATTTTCAGAATTATATGTGACTCGTGGTTGTTGCTGGAGT
Source organism: Delias oraia (assembly GCA_018230265.1). Classification (NCBI taxonomy): domain Eukaryota; kingdom Metazoa; phylum Arthropoda; class Insecta; order Lepidoptera; family Pieridae; genus Delias; species Delias oraia. The sequence goes on along the minus strand of DWCF01003097.1, from coordinate 10,604 downwards.
TTCCGTATCCCGAGACGGGTTTGAATTTATTATACAAAGCTACACAGTTAAGGCAGCGATGGGACGCTTTGATAAACAGACGGTTATTAGGTAACTATACGCTAACATGTGCCTTTTTGTGGTATAGCGGACAACGGATCAGGTGGGTCTTATATGTGAGGAGACAGCAACGCCGCTCATGGACAACCGCGCCACAGTCCTCGCTTTGGCTGTTTTGCCGGCTTTACGTCGGCGTAAATTTAGGGGCATCAATTTCATATATACCTACATATTAAAATTAAATAGATTCTATGAAAAATAACCATTTGTTAGTAAATTATGAAGATTGGCTCAATGACTTCTGGTTACAAGATTACAAGTTCAATTTTATTGCGATGACTTTTTTTTTGAAATAGTTAGAGTCGGCGTTCTTAAAACCAGAGTCATGGCGGTAGTTATATAAATTTACCTTGTCAATTCCAATTTCAGATGCAAATCCGAATAAATCGGTGGAAACCGAATTGCAAAAAAATAAACCGAAAATTCCATATGAGGATATTCAATACGAATTGTCTAAAGATATGAGTTCGTTCCTTAGTTGCGATGTCTGTTACACGTTAAAAAGGCTTTTACCTGCCGATCTGAAGGCTCTATACAATTGTGACGTTCAGTCGGATATCGACCCAAATCCCTTTGACGCAGATTTCGTTTGCCGACCACACGAGAGGAAAGGAGGGGTTTATGTCACAGATAATATCGTTTTCAATTGGTAAGTTGTCAAATTATTATAGATATTTCGAAACGTATGAACAATTGAAGTGAATGTAAAAAAAATCATGTCTATATGGAAATTAAAGTAGTTTTTCTGTCTTCCTACATATAAAAGTGCACGTGCTCGCACGCCCTATATTATATGAAAAATGAAAGGCAAAGGCCTATGATAAGTGGTCCACCGCCCATGGCCACCAAGCCCGTTCCTGATCAACGTTAATTCCTGACAATGAAGCAGGTGGGTCTTCGCAGACAACCACACGTCAATCCGGGCATTGGTTGTGCTGCCAGCTTTTTCCGCCAATTAAGCGGAATTTTAAAGGGCCTCCGATATCCTCACTCATCGAACACACAGAACAATTGGTATTCTGTAAGCCCATGGTATCGCCTCAGACGAGCTGGTCCAATTTATTACAAGAAAATATAAATTAATTTCAATTTTACCCGTGGGAGAGCCACGTTGAAGCGTAGACGGACGCACTTATTGGGCTGGCTCGTCCGAAGTGATACCACGAGCCCACATAATACTCGGCGTGAAATGATAGTTGTACTTGAAACGGTGCCTCTACTGTGTTTTGCTGAGTCGGTGAGGATATCGGAGATCGGATAGAAAGATATCGGATAAAAAGCTGCCAGCACAACCAATGCGCCGACTGTGGCGCGGTTTGTAATGGGCGGAGCTGTTCTCTTACCATATAGGAGACCCATCTGCTCTCTTTTCTACTATACCATAATTTTTTATCTATATTCTAGTGTTGTGGATTCGGATTGGAGCTACACCAGTTACACAGAAACAATATCAGTGCCATGGAATTGTCCGACTTGTGGTTTGTCGGTATGTCTGTCTCCTTTGGAGAGATTACAGCATACGAAATTCACATGCTCGTCGAAGGCCGAGGAGAAAGAGCTGAAACCGGTCGTAAGAGAAAATAAACCGAATGGAAGAGAGTATAAATGCGAGGGTTGCAATGAAACACTGTACATGACCCCTGTTGAAATATTGAGGCATAGAAAAAGTTGTAAATAAGTTTTTATTTACTCTGTTAAATATATAAACTTTACTTTTACTTTATTAAACACATTTAATAAATGTGTAATAATTAACATTTTATGGTATAGTAGACAACGGACCAGGTGGGTCTCCTATATGGTAAGATTACCGCCACCCATCACAAACTGCAACACAGTCCGCGCATTGGTTGTGTTGCCGTCTTTTTACACCGCTTAAGGGTCTTGATATCCTCACTCCTTCCGTGAAATACAGTAGAGGTACAGTTTCAAGTACCTATTCACGCTGAGGAATATAATGTTATGTAACTAAATGTTTTGTTCATCCGAGTCTGAAATAAATGAATTGTTCCAAAGTGTTTGTTCAATTATTTAAAACCTATGTTTTTTTTGTGAGTGGCGGCAAACGAGCTAAAGGCACATCTAGAATAATCAGTCCTCCGTCCGTGGACACACTAGCGATTGTAGAGTCGCGGGTGCGTTGCTGGCCATTTAGGAATAGGTAGGTCCTGAAGGATGTATCTCACTAGGGATTAGTCAGAGACTGGGGTCTTGGGTTGAATGCTTAGTGCGAACCCCGACGACCCCATTAGGGCTTCCCCTATCTTTTAGTCGGTATAGCAATCTCGGAGAGCCGAGTCGTGCATATCCCTACGCAAGAATGCGTAAGTGCACTCGCGGGAAAAAGGGATTAGTCTTTATACTACTAGATTTTATAAGCATAAGAAACTTTTTCTAATAAGTAAGCTTAATTTTGACTCTTCTTTAAAATAAAGTTTAAGTTAAGTTTAAATATCATGAAATATATTAATAGTTTTTTTAAAGTTCTAAATACCATTGAATCTTGCCCATCTATGTCATTCATCATTACATTCTAATATACGGTTTCATTAGAATGAACGAACGAACTTAAAAGTTCGTTTGATTAAATATTTATTGATAGTACAAATATAATGTGTAAGTAATGATGATCAGCCCATTCAAGTCCACTGCTGGACATAGGCCTCCCCCAAAGACGCATGGTCATAGGGAGGTTATTTGCCTTAATCACCACGCTTGGCAGGCGGGTTGGTGATCGCAAAACAATAAAAAATAATAATAATACAAATAATAAAAACCAACACATATAATATTAATTAATTATAATGGAATAAAACAATGGCTGATCAATAGAACGTTTTAAATTGTGAAATAACAAAACCTTTAATTACATTTGAAATGTATGATTTTTATGTAATTTAAATTTATTTATAATGGATTATTTGTACAGCTTCCAGATTTAATGTTAAAAGTAAACTTTTCAACGCATGTAAATTCAAAAGTAAATATATTAATAATTTGTATATTGCATTATTCATACACAATGTGACAAAAATATTTACACAACGTTAGCGCCTTATAATGATATGCAAACGTGTATAAATAAATTTCATACCCATGCACGAGTATTTTTAAATGAATCTAATATATATCTTTAACTGTGTATCTTCATGGCGGACTTTCTCGATGTTCTTTTGTTACTATTATTCGTTACACCTTTTGCATTGACTCTCAGTTGCCTTAACATTGGTCTCGGCTAGGTTTTGAAAATCTTGTTCAACATGATCTTATTTTACGTAATAATTTGATTCACGGGGAACATTCTGAGCAAGTTTGAATACTTGTAGCAATGTGCCATCACCATGCTTGGACGATAGAATATTCTCACGATTAAAAAAATAGCGTATCTATCCTTAAAAGCCCGGCAACGCACCTGCTTTGCTAGGTATTTGGGTATCCATGGGCGGAGGAGTGCTTATCCTAAGTGAGCCTTCAGCTAGTTTGCCTTGATTATCATAAAAAAATGATTCCAGGAGGTCATATGATTGGTCGGTGACCTGAAGGCCTGCATACATCAGCAGGAAGATGAAGCCGCGAGGGATTAGCGTCATGCACGCCTTCTCAGCTTTTACGATGCTCACAATGGCTAACGGTAAAAATAAAGATTAACACTTTAAAATACGTCAAATATCATTATAATTAAAATACAGTGTAAACTCCATGTAATGTCCCTCGATTTAACGACAAAATCCCTAAATCGTCGTAGTCAATTGACTTTGGTTGATTTAGCTTTAATTCCATACACATATACACTCTACCGCATTACACCCACTCTCAATAAAGACAAAAGTTGAGTAAAAAAAGTACCTTCTAAGTTGTCAAAATTATTAAAAACTGCACAACTGTGTACAGTCTTAATAATTTCGTTCTTTTGTCGCTTAATTATTCGAGCCCGCAATAAAGAAAAGAATCTCTGGAAGCAGCTAAACTATTAGAATATTACTTCTTTTATCACCAAGATGCCTCAATATCACAAGATATAAATAAAATAAGTAAAAAAATGCAACAAAATTAATGGTTCAACAATAGACGTCAGACAAAAATGACAGACTATACGCAATAGAGTTCAAATACGATTATTTTTTATGTACTTAGCTACTGACTTAAATATGAAATACATATTTGCTCTTTAAAATTCTGATTTTTCTTCTCTCCACTTAACGCCAACTCTATATAACGCCATAAAATACACAGTCCCTTCAGTGTCGTTTTATATAGTTTACACTGTATATTCATATGTTTACAGCGCAAACTACTTGCAACCAGGGAATGGGACGAGTTATGTATGAGAGATTGCCAAACCAACAACTGCATGGCTTTGATGATGATGTTGTATGTATATCAGTTTTATAGAGAGATTTACTTTTTAGATTTAGATTTAGATTTTACTACTACAGGTAGCTGAAGACTGCATTGGTCTTTATAGTGGGTTTTTATCAACAGTATAGTGCTGATTTCATAATAAAAGTATCACAAAGTGATTTAGTATGACAGGATATACAAAAATCTTACTAGCAGACTTGGAAAACATTGTTTTGCAATATAAATAGAAATGTTATGTATGAATATGCTGTTTCGGCCTTTTTACAAGGATTATTAACAGTTTGACATTATAATACATATATATCCCACCGTTAAGGCAGAATTCATAAACGCCGTTTAATCTTTTGATATAATATATAATACTCACAAATAATTAGTTTTCTATGGATAAAAGAATTGTCAAGATCGGTTCAGTAGGTCCAGAGATTACCTCCTACAAAGTCACAAAATTTACTTCTTTATAATATATGTATAGATTATTTTAATACCAATAATTTAATATCTAATAATTCAAAATTTAGATTAGAGAAACGGCCCCACCTTTTCGTGTTCTTGAGAAATGTCAGGACTTGTGTCTCCGCGATCGTTCCGGTAACGGTCTAGTCCGAACCTGCAACTCCATCGACTTCCAACCAGGAGCTAGGATTGCTGCTTTCAGCCCTGAACCCGAATATGAAGAGTCAACTTGCTACCTTACCAGGGAACAAGCAGCACCAGAGGGAATTGGCACTTTAATGATAGTCCCTAACAGTGTCCATTTTAATGAGATCTGCTTGTCGTGTGAGTGTTAATTTATTTAATAATAATATATCACATTTATTTATTCTTATTGTTTTGGCGATTACAATTTTGGCCAGTATCAGTATAATGATACTTACATATATAACAAAGAATCGAGCACAAATATAAATAAAATTAAAAAGGAGTTACAAATTATAACCAAGAACTTATGACACACTAATTAGTCGGACTCGTTCGAAGTGATACCACAGGCTAACAGAATACTTAACGTGAAAGGTAGTTACATGAAACGGTGCTTATACTGTTTCGCTAAGTGACTGAGAATATCAGAGGCACATAAAAATGCTGCTTAAAAGGCGTAATAAGCCGGCAACACGACCAATGCAAGGATTGTATCGCAGTTGTCCATGGGCAGAAGTGTTCTATTCCATATAAAAAACCCACTTGGTCCGATTTCCGCTATATTGTATACAAAAAATAATAAACTTATAGAGAACACAATATAAGTATGCACAGTTAACGGAAAGATATATGAATAAGAGATTATATCATTTGTGTCAAAATCAATTATTAATGAAATCATTTCTTCTCCCCTGACATTCCTCGTCGTATACTCTCAAATATTCGTATGCTTTCTTACATGTTCTGTACCTTTAATTTATGTAAATTATTATAAAGGAATAATAAAAATAAATGTAATAGTTTAAATGAGTTTATTCATTTGTTTTTATTTATGTAATTGAAATGTATGCAATTGTAATATTTTCGTAAAACTGCCAAAAAATCTAGATTCTGGATGAGATTAGCCATCTGTACTAGATTAAAGTAGGTACAACGCTTTCAGTTATACACCCGTGTACCATTATCATATCAATTGTTTTATCGTCTGAAATCTCTACAGTGAATAAAAATTTTTGAAGTGCTTTTCTTATAAAATCTCAGTGATGACCTAAATTTTAATATGATAGCATTAGATCGTATATTAGGTATTTAATATTTTTTTGTTTATTTTATAAAATTTTGAAGAAATTTTATTATTGATAAAGCTAATTTCAGTTTAAGAATGTTTTAGACTTTTTATTCGAGATAAAACATTAATTTCGCTTAAGTAAAAATATTCTAGATTCTAAATACATCAAAACTAGTGCTGACAAGTTTATATTTCTAAGGCTTTTAATTTAACAATATGACTTGTCCCATCTGTATGAACTCAATAGAGAAAAAACCATTGTAAATCTTTATATTAAAATAGTTGACCCGTTGTTTTGCCATATAGCTATGAAAGTTATATATAGCTGTTATGGACTATAGCCTATAAAACTTTACTATTTTTTTAAACAAGTCAATCATATATCTCTCATTGTTCGACCGTTTTTCTTCCATTTACATTGGAAATTCGAACTACGTAAGCCTTTGAATTTTTCAGGTTGTATGTTACTCAAGAATATCATAGCTTTCTATTAGTAAAATAATTTTCTAGATCGGTTAAGTAGATCCAAAGATTACCTCCTACAATGTCACAAACCTTACCTATTTATAATTATAGTATATAATGAGATTATATTATTTTTATAGCGAATCGTCCTGAGCGTGAATGCCCATCCCGCCGCTATGTTTACGAGCGACACGCTCGAAAGCGATTGAAGTTACCCTCCTCAGATTTAAAGGATATTATGGTCGCGAATCGTACAGAATGCGAGGACAAATGTTTGGGTGAATTCAGCTTTGTTTGCCGTTCAGCGTCATACGACTCAGCTCTAAGAACCTGCTCGTTGAGTAGATTCACAAGGCGAACCCATCCGGAGTTATTAGAGGACGATCACAATGCTGATTATTTGGAAAACACCTGTTTGAATGGTATGTTGATTTTTTTATGGAAATGATGCTAAAAGACCACGAAGCTCATTTAGGATGAGCGGTCCTCCGCCCATGAAATGAAATATTTTTATTCCACATTAATACAAAATGCAGCTCGTAGAACGTAAAAATCAGTCTACCACCGGTTCCAAGGTAAGTCCACTGAGAAGAACCGGCGAGATGAACTCAGTAAGTGTATATCTCATGAATCATCTCACCATGAACTCATGGACACCTCTACTCCTCGCAGGGCCGCGGATGTGTTGTTGGGCTTTAGGGATAGGTACGCTCTTCTTTTGAATATCCCCATTTCGTATTGGTTTGACTATACCTCTGCAGGTAGCCCATTCCATAGAGTAGTGGTGCGCGGCACAATATGCCTTAAAAACGCTAAGTTGTCGGCACGACAAACATCGAGGGGATACGGATGAACTAAAACTAAGTGTCTTCTGCCTCGATATTTAATGACGAAGAATGATTTTTCAATAACTGATTTATCATAACATATCCTGTTCAAATATTATTACTAAGTGTTTCTAAACAGTTTTATATTGTTACAATATTTTGTATAAATACTAATGTTTACTACGTAATAGAAAATTGTTATTTAAAACGCCTTTTTAAATTTAAAGTAGATAAAATGATGAGCCTTGTTTAGTGTATTTTATTTAAAATATGAAGAAAATATGTGTACAAATAGAAAATCTATAGATAAGCCAATGTATGTTAGGAATATCCTTAAAAAACGCTTGTAACGTTTTGTAAGATTTTTTTATATTTAGTTGGAATGAAAACTATTTTGTTATTGATTTTTTTATATTATAGCGGAGAGAAGATGCGATGGTTTAGCAGTGTTCATAAAGGAAGAGAATAAGCGTTTGGGAGGCCCATTCGAAGCAGATGTCTTTTCGAATATGACATTGGACGAATGTCAGTCTATGTGTGTCCGTGCTGAGAAGTAAGTTAATTTTTTTATTGAGGTTCTATAGAATCCTAGTGTCAATTGTTTTAAAATTAATGTTTAATCGATCCTTTTTATTTCATAAGCATTTTTATACATAATAATAATGCATTTCAACTTTTACTTACGTAAATTTCAAGAAACAGATAAATAGCTTTAATTTTTATACTATATAGTCTTGTATGTTTAGTAATATATTATTAATATAAATTTATAATCTTTATATGTTTAGTAATATATACTATATTGTTTTACACAATGTAATGTTAATAATACATACAATAAAGTATCCAAAGGGCGGATTGTCCATAGACGGCGGTGATATCTTACCATAGACTAGACTCGTCCTGCCATAGAGTTATACCATAGAGTTGCTCCTTTAGTCGCTATGCACTACAAAAAGGTTGCAATAATTAATGTCTATATTTTAGATACTTCTGTCGTTCGATTGAGCACGATGAAACGACAAAGCAATGCGTTCTCTCCGAAGAAGATTCAGTGTCACAAAAAGATGATATAACAGTTAGTGCATCAGCTACCCATCATTTTTATGACCTCGTCTGCTTGGACAATCGTAAGTGGTATTTTTATTTTTCAATTAAGAGATAATCCTAAAATTCACATTCAATATTGGATATATAATATTTTGATTACGTGCAATAGATAATATTTACAATAATAAAGTCCGAATTTGTTTTATCATGATAAACAATTTATAAAATATATGTAATAGATATAATTATTATTACCAATTTTTAAAACAATCTATTGTACTTAAGGCAAAACAAATATTTCTTATTTTATTCATAACTAAATTATCAGTTATCACTAAGGAGTATAAGATAAGATAATTTATAACGATCACAGCATATTTTAAGATTGTTATTAAAGATTTTAAATTAAATTATATATAATTTAAGAGACCATATATAATTTAGATACGATTTTGATATATCATCGAGCTAATAATGTAGTCCTATCAAAGATCGTACCATAAACATGTTTAACCAGTTTAGATATAGTCTGTGACTGGAAGAAACTTCAAAAGCAGTTTTTGCTTAATATCCTACTAATATTATAAACGCGAATGTCTGTATTGTATGTATGTATAATAAGAATGGATGGATTTATTACTCTTTCACGCAAAACTACTGCACGGCTATTAATGAAACTTTTCTATAATGCAGCTCATACAACACATAGGCTATTATAATGATATTGTATAAGTTGGTCAAAATATAATAAAATATGTTACGTAAGTCGGACGCGGTAGGTGGCGTCCCGAACTATGTGACGTTTGCCGAATCCACTGGTTCAGGTTTTCCCAAACAACTGTACACTATGACGCTCTATGGAATTGTTATTTATCTTGCGACGCCCTCCTCCCCTATAGTCAATCCCGCAACGCACCCGCGGATATGCAAGGGCCGGGAGTTACTATGAGCGGAGGTCTGCTTGCTCTAGATGAGCCTCCAGCTCGTTGGCCACTAATTAAATGAAAAAAATATCTACTATACTGGAAATAAAAACTGTAGTAGTTAGATTAATATGAGGTTATCAGAGAACATGCAGAATATATTTAATATTTTTTATTACAAAATAAAACAAGAATGTTAATGAAGAGATCTATTAATTATTATTACACTTGTCTATGGTTGATAATAGGAAGAATGCTGAGAACAATGTGCTTGCATTTCTGAGCATAGTTTCTGTGATCGAGGCTTGAATCTCCTTGCCACGCCCCGGGGCGTCGTGACGCTAATTTTGGGAAGCCCTGCACCAGTTTGTGTATATATTAAAATCGGTGACACCGTACAAATCCCGGAAAAGTAACCACAATAAGGGATATCTCTCAATGATCAGTCTCTCACCGGGTGACAGCTCGCGGGACAGAGTACCCGGATAACAGTGCCACGTCTCACCTCTTCGCCCCGGGCCGCCGGCCGGATACGGCCTTCCAGCGATACAGAAACAGCCGTATTACTGGCGAGTTCCACTCAGAAATAACTGGAAGATCGCTCAGCGAGTGTTTGGATGAATGTCTTCGTCAGACGAGCTTTCAATGCAGGTTAGACAAATCTAAATTATATTTTTTTATTATATAACGGTCAACGGAACAGGTCGGTCTCCTATATGGTAAGAGAACGCCGCCGCCCATTGTCAACTTCACCTCAGTCCTTGGCATTGATTGTTTTGCCGACTTATTCCAATTACGCTTAAGCCGCATTTTTAAGGGCCTCCGATATCCTCACTCACTCACCGAAACACAGTTCAAGTACCGTTTAAACTAAAACTACCATTTCACGGCGAGTATTCTGTGATATATTAGACTGATGAATATTGTTGACATCCATTGATGTGATACAACACATTAATGGCCGGACTGATCTGGAGCCAAACTCACACAAAATTTAAATATAACATAACTTTATTCCTTTGTTCATACCCTAAAGTTTTAATATTAATAAATATCTAATATATTTATGAAGACGCTGGACATCTTACGGCTGAAATGATGATGATGGTGATATATTCTTTTTATATATCATTAATATCGAACATTGGGGCAGAATACACTTTCACT
>DWCF01003096.1:0-20937 GCA_018230265.1 Delias oraia | reverse complement strand
CGTCGAGCGATGTGGCCAGCCCACTGCCACTTCAACTTACTAATACGGCGGGCAATGTCGGTTACTTTGGTTCGGCTTAACATACAAAGATTTAATTGTTATGCTACAGCGGACAACGGAGCATGTGGGTCTCCAATATTTCAAGAGAACACCACTACCCAAGGAAAATTGCGCTACAGTCCACGCTTTGGTTGCGTTACCGGCTTTTTGCACCACTTAAGTGGCAAGCGCCTCCAATATCCTCACACACTCAGTGGAACACAGTAGAAGCATCATTTAAAGTAAACCTACCGTTTCACGCTGAGTATTCTGTGAGTCTGTGGTATCACTGCGACCGAGCCTGCCAAGTTTGTGCCATCCGTATATGGTTCATGAATTCGTATATGGTACATGCTGAACCATCCGTATATGGTTCAGCATGGCTCTCCCATGGGTGCTACAATATTAAGTCACTCGCTCGGCCACTGTCAAGCACTTCCACAAACCGAATAAATTATAATTTATAATTATCCGGAATTAGAAACTGATACCGCTTCATGGTAGACTTATTACATATAGGACAACATACAGTATTACATTTCTAACATATTCTATATAGAATACACACCTTTAGAACATACACCTTCTATCTATATAGAAATACTTTAAAATGAACAAAAATAATATGCTACCGCCATACCTACATCCTTTCTATATTACAGCCTTCGATACAGCCTGTTCTTTACCCTTGCGTATCTCGCGAACACCTAATCACTGATCGTGATTACCTACGCGTCGCTTTGCCATGTTTACTTACACTGTAATTAAAGCAACTTAATCTAAAACGTTCCCGACGCTCATACAAAATGCATCTCCCGTCAATGGGGATGCCTCTTAATGGTTGTAAAGGTGCATCGACGTGCTAATTAGGAACGAGTCTGGAATCTGCTTTATACACTTTATTAATAGCGTGTTGTTCTCACATATTCTACAAGATTCGGCAGTTATGTCAGTCGCGGCAAGAATGCAAAATATACTAACACAAAAACTATATACATAGAAAAAACAAATAGATTTATGCGAGAGCCGATTCTAAGAAGTAAATCTCAGTTAATTCGTTTTGTTTTAAACAATTGTGAGGTAAGTGAGATTATCAGTAGCCTCTTATAGTTTAGTAGAGGCGCTAAATTACAGCTCCATGGATTACTTGGTGCCTTTCAGCGTGATTAAGGTGCGTTTAGACTAGCGAGGTACAAAATGAAATTAGCGTAAATCACATCACTGGCTTGGATTTACGATATCGCGATGGAATCTAATCAGTATTGCGCTTGTGGCTTCGTTGAGGCTAACGAAGCGTGATGTTACTCAAAGACTAAGAACTAATATGTCAAATAAACATTTTCGAACTATAGTTTCATGGATTTCAATGTTTTCATCGTTTAAAGAAATCTGTCCTTATACTCCACAGGGAAGAGGAAACCACTTTTCTGTATTCTTCATTATCTATATTTCACAGTTATTCTTTTTTCATTCTATAGCGGACAACAGAGCAGGTGGGTCTCCTATATGGTAAGAGAATATCATCGCCCATGAACACCCGCGCCATAGTCCGCGAATGGAAGAGTTGCCGGCCTTTTAAGGCGCCCAAGTGGTATTTTTAAGGGCTTCCGATATCCTCACTCACCTTGCAAAATAAAGTACAAGTACCGTTTCACGCTAAACATACTGTGAGCCCGTGGTATCACTTCGGACAAGCCGGCCCAATAAGTGCGTGGTTATTTCACAGAGTATCATTATTTCACAGAGAGCAATTCCCAAATTTTTGACCGTACTAAAAAACCCACAACATTATACGCTAATGTATGAATAGTACTAGAATGAGGACGCTGCTACATTCTGTTAGGTATACTTGATGTCTACTTAGCCTTATTCTAAAGTAAAATTACGTTATTAAAACACATTTTTATACTATTTTATATTCTAAAACAAGAAGTGCGCCCTTTAATTCTAATTAAATTTTTGAAGAAAGTGGACTCATACTCTACAATTTTCTTTGAAAGTGAAATTATTTTTACATATTTCTCATTTTTAAGGCACTTTCACATAAAAAATGGCCCATTATTGCTTTGATGCTGCCAAGACTGTCTTAAAGAATATTTTTATAACGAGATGTATTCCCAGTGGAAACTATAAACCTGTGGAATAAAAATTTATTATAAGAAGCACACGAATAATAGGATCCAATCTTGGTCGCGAGTCTACGCCAAAAAGAATGAAACTTTATCGTGGCATATTGCGCTGAAGTCACAAACAAAAATCGAAATACTAATGGAAAAGTAATACTCGGTATTTGATGCAAAATTCTGCGTTATTTTCTATAATGTATGTACCTATGACATAGCGTCTGAAGCCAACGATTGCTGAAATCTAACTTTATTTCAAAATTATCTTATCTCTGAGCTCGACTTTTCGTTTCTGTGAAAACATAAAAGTTTTACTTATCACATTCTTCCATAACTCAGATATTATATTAAATTTACTCAATAGTTCCAATTCACTCAATTGTTCAATCAAATAATGATTCTTTTACCAGCCGTTATGGACACCAATTTGAGAAACCCTGGAATTTTGTTTTTATAAGGTGTTTAAAGTGATATATTTTGTAGGAAACATTTAAAAAGAACATCGTAACATACTATGTAGACAAAAGATATTTTAAATATATAAAAAAAACTATGCAAAGTAAACTAAATTAAAAATAACGTATCCAATAAGCAAATTTAATAAACCCTTTCAAAAGCACTATATATTCTCTGTTGGCGTATGAATTCCCTTAAAAATGTTTTTTATTATTATAAGCTCGTTAATCGTCTACTCTCTTTGATGAGTTCACACCGCACTTCGCACCTCTGTGGTTAACACTTCAATTTCACTGAGTTTTTCACACTTCAAACCATTTCAAATTTATAAATGAGGCTTTCGAATATTCATTCGTTATTAGTATATTTCTATTTGTTGCGATAAGTATAATAATTTAAGTGAATCGAAACACAACTGTTAAATATTTATCCGTGAAAAACCGTGTAAACGAGATTGTGCAAAGTATTAAATACATTATTCCAAGTAAAAATATAGTTTAAGAAGATTACTTTTAACTATTTTCTAAAGATTCATCATTATCATTTCAGTCGTAGGATGTCCACTGCTGGACATAGGCCTCCCCATTAAACCTCCATGCATACTTATCTGTCGGAGGCGACCTGCATCCAGTATCTTCCAGCTTAAATATTAAATGTCTTCTTTTAAATCTCATTTAAGTATAATAAATATTAATTTAAATTTAAACTCAAATAATACATGCAATTCATATCTTCAAATTGTTTTTATAAAAAATAGATTGTATTGTCTGTCTTTAATATATACACAAGATATTTTTAAGCAATGATTAAAGCCGATATTTTTAACATTCAAATAGCTCAAAATAATAACCATTACGTTACAGACTCAATACAATATTTAAGATCTTTATAATCTACTTTAAAGTATAAAGCAATAAACAAACGGATAATGAAGCGCAAATGCGAGATTTCGTCGATGTCTTAATTTCCTGGAAGCGCGAACGTGGGATTAGCGCGAAATCGCACAGAGATATAAATCTTTTACACTCGTTCCCGGGCTTTGGGAGATCTTTTAGAGCCCCGCTAACTCCTACAAGTGCAATTAGCCTCGGTTTTGGTGCTGCTTAATCTCAGAGCCCATTTAAGTGAGCAAACGCTTTGAAACATGTTACCGTAATTGTATATTGTTATAGTTCAAATTGAATATATACGTAGGATTAGAGCTACGTAGATTACTACCGAGATTGCAATCGAGACAGGCTTCTTGGTTAATTTAAATCATAATTTTTAGTTATTACATTTTTAAACCGACTATACTATTCCTATATGCTATTATATATTTTACCTATTCGGACAAGTGTAAAATCTAACATGTTCCATAAATTACGTCTTTATTAACTTTGTTACATGTGTTAGTCGGTCTATCAATGTAAGTAATCTAAATCAATACCGCAGAAAGTCTATAATTCGATTTATTCACTTTTTTATATATATTTTTTATATTAATAAGATTATAATGCAATTACACGTAAAATAATTTTGTGATTATAACATTTTAATCCATTTGCAGTTTATGGAATTCTATTTACCAATCCAAATTGTTTCATTTAATTTTAACTGAATGATTTGTTGAATTATTAAAACATGTTCAGCATAATGTAGCATTTAAAAGGAGCTTGCAAACTAAACTTTCTATAACAGAATTGTTAATTTAAACTAAGATTCAACTTCATTACTCAAAATTAATAATCTGCTAAAATTAATTTAAATTCAAACTTTGTCTAATCTTCACGGCGTTCAAGGTAGGTTTTATTTTTTGATATACAGAGTGTTTAAATTAGAGATTGATTAAACTTCAATTGAAAATTATACTTTTTTCATTAATATAATTACTAAGTGTAATGATATTTTAAATATATCTATTTTAGAATACATTTTTTCTGTAAAATATATTTAAATATAAGTTAAAATTCTCTAATTTTGATCTTGAGACAGATATTTAGTAATTTTCAACAGCGTAATGAATGTGATGACTTGATAAATGAGTTTTATATCACCGAAGTATAAATAAATACTATTCAGAAAAAATTGTCTAAACTCTAAAAAACTCAGAGCAATTACTATTGAAAGTGAAGGTTAAATTAGTATGATTGAAACTACTCAGCGGTATATCTTAGCCCGAGCTTGTTCGTGAGCAATAGATAACGCATATTAAGTACCAATCCATTTAATTGAACATCCTATACAGCGGGTTAAAGCAATCGGTGGTAAAAGTGCAACGTCACCGCCACTCCCCTAGAGAGCCATAAATCTTGGAACAATCCCACTAAATTATAGTTAGACGCTACATTTTAAACCGGGTTTAATATTGAGACACGCATCGATTGTTCTAACGACTTTCATAATTGAATTATGATCGTCGTGTCGTGTGGAAAGGGTTACTTGTTTATGGTTTAAAATTTATTAATCTCGGGAATTGAATTTTATTTTAAGCATCATTGGTTGACCTGCGTCTGGAATAATCTAAAATTATATGACGAAGAGATGGTATACCTATTTTAAATGTAATTGAGTTAAACAAAATTATAAATCACAATTTTACATTACCCCAATCAGCACGAGTGCAAATACTTGACGGAATTCTAATTTAGTAGCGAAAGACGAGCGAGCCATTTCAATATTAACACTAATTAAAAGACATTTCATTAGAGACAAATTGCAAAGATTAAGTTTACATAAAAATTACACGCTCTAATTGATGCGGTGGCTGTTTTGTCCCCTAAGAAAATATTGGCTTTTCGCAGTCCCTTTACATCTTCTGTTGTTCAAAGCAGATTAATGTTTGTGCTTGGCGATTTGTTCAGTTCTTCATAAAAACGGTCTAAACAGTTATTGTGCAAACAGGGGCTTTATAGCGGTTTGCGTGTATTTACGATGTTATCTCGTGTAATCCTTTTTCGCTGTTTGGTCGCTTGAATAATTTATTGCTTTCGAAAATAATTCATTTTTAGCGCTTTATTCGCTTATCGCTACGAACCGTTTGTAAAGATCGTATCTTGCAAAGTTTCATCGCTTTCACCTCCATGTTTGTCGTTCCACAACTGAGCATTTTTTAAGACATTTTGTGCCGCGCACTACCTCTCTGTGGAATCATCTGCCAGCGGGGGTATTTCTAATACAACTTGAGGACCTTCAAGAAAAGAGCGAACACCTACCTTAAAGGCCGGAAAGGCTCCCGCGGCTCTGCAAGGGCTGAGGGTGTCCATGTGCGGAGGACCGCTTGCCCTAGGTGCACCTCCTGCTCGTTTGCCATCAGTGGTGTAAAAAAAAATTAACTAGATTAAAATGGATTTTTCAATTATAACATGATAAAATACTTGTTTAAACCTTCTATATATGACTATAATGTAATAAATAAATTAGATTAAACGTATAAGTACCGTCTACTTTTTTCCTATGTTACCTTCGTTAAAAACGTTCTATCGATTCAATTCTGAAACACCCAAAGAAGCCACAAGAAGATAAGGAAGCGGAGACTCTCTCGAGTGTTCAGCAAAGCGTATTGAGCAAATACTCGTCTTTTGTGATAGAACGATGTAATCTTCCGTTTCGGGATTTTAATTACTTATTGGAAACTTGTGGCCGCCGGCTGTATGGCTTCGTCTACACGTTATTGCCAGATTTCGAGACTTGCCGATAAAGGGAGTGACTACTACGCATTTTCGATACGTTCTATTTTCTAAATATTATTCAAGCTTTAATAAATAAATATAAAATTGTAATAAATCGAATAAAACTAATTTACATAATATGATATTTTATAAAATAAGCAATTTAAAGCAAGAAATAACTAATAAATATGTATCACAGAAGCCAATGATTTTTTTTGTTGAATAGCGAACAAAGGAGCAGAAGGTTCTATATGTTAAGAGAACACCGCCGCCTATGGACATTTGTGCCACAGTCCACGAATTTATTGTGTTGCCGGCATTTTATGCCACTTAAGCGGCATTTTTGAGAGACTCCGATATCTTCACTCACTCAGCGAAACACAGTAGAAGTAGCATTTCAAGCACAGCTACCATTTCACTATTCTGGGAGAAGAGCCGGCTAATCAGTGCGTCAACATGGCTCTCCCAAGGACCGTCATAATTGCATTAAATTAAAAATAATATATTATTACTTTAAATGAGTCTATTTTTACAATATTATATTGGTAATTCTTTTTTAGTAGGTACAACCCGACTGTAATATACGCGTAGTACAGTGATTTCGCCGCGTGTCATTGTATGTGCAAATTTACCTTTGCAAAACTTTGGTTGAATTGTTTACAGAGAACTCAACTTACCAATATTTTTAAGTACCACGATATTAAAGTATCTTATGTTATATAATTATATCAACTTAGAAACACTTATTAAATATTTATGTAATTATAAGAAATACCTGACAAAAGCTATATGATATCTATTCTGTAAATCAATTTCTATTTACTATTTACATTTAAATTAATACGTGAAATTGAAAAAGTACTTGTACTTGAAACGGTGCCTCTATTGCGTTTTGATGAGTGAGGATATCGGAGACCCTTAAAAATTGCGCTTATTGGACGTAAAAATCCGGCATCACAACCAATACCAAAACCAAACGCGGACTCTAGAGCTGTTGTCCATAGATCACCGGCTCCGTTGTCCGATATATTATAAAAAAAATAATTATAACCCAAATAAATAATGTTTCTTAAATTCAATGTTTTATTGAAATAATTAACATAATGAACAATTAAACTATTGTTTAATCTGTAACATTTTAGATATTTGTTGAACATTAACAAGTAACTAAGACGAGCGTAATTTAAAAACCTCAACTACCTTTAAAAATATTTAATTTTCACTCGACGAATTTGTTTAATGTGGGCAAATAAGCGAGAGTAACGCATTAATTAACATCTCATGGCGCAGACACTTTACGATCAATAATGTTTATACGCTTCAAGTTTTTGAAAAAACGAATAAAACTGATTTTGAAGTCTATTACTGTTGTTATTCCTTAATTGACAGGCTACTGCTATCTCTATCATATCTTCTTTGGGAGGTTTAATCTAATTATAACTCAAAAATGTATGTTCATTAGAGTTGGTTTTTTAGGGTTTGATCTATTATCCGTAGAAAAACTATGCTGAAACAAAGGCACTAATTAGGCCAGCTTATCCTAACTTCAAGTGATACCATGCGCTCACAGAATACCAGTGCGAAACAGTACTTGAACGGCTATATTCCAAGCGCGAATTTAGGCGTGGTAGTCCATTGTCGGTGGTGACCATATAGGAGGCCCACCTGCTCTATTTCCCGCTTTACAATAAAATAATACAATAAAAGGATAGAGTTTCATTTCTCAAAATCTTATTAGAATTTTTAAGATTGCTTTTTGTTGAAAATTTTATTCTCTGCACAAAAGCTTAGTAATGTTGAATTAATAGAAAAATCTATGAAACATTTGAAGTAGCCATATCTATTTGAATCCTATGTAGATAATGTAGTAATTTTGAGCTAGTTTAATGCAAATAGTTCAAAGATACGATGGCAACGACTTCTTTCAATAGACACCGACAAATATTGGCATCCACTTTGATCAGAGGCAGACTCATGATCGCTTCGTAGCTCTTAATTAAGATCAAACAATCTCGAGTATGCACTGTTTAATCAACTGATGAATAATCAAATTATAATATAGAAGCGATATATAAAAAATATTTACAAAACTAATAATTTTAAGAATATATAATTTACGTTTATAATTCGTAATTTGGATAATTAGCAATGTCATAATAAATACAGCAATGTATCAACTTTAATATCCACAAATAAATTAATCATGTTGTATTTAAAAATAGATAATAATGTAATAAAAAACTTTAATTTATAAATATTTAAGTAAAAATCATAGTGAAAACACTTCACTGAATTGATTTTCTTTTGTCTTCAACGATCGTCTTTGAAATGGTGCAACAAAGCTTTGTTGACATTTAAATTTTCTTTAGTTATAGATTTGTAATATCTGCTGCTGGCAAGATTAAATATTTTCAAACAACAATTGAAATAAACGCAAATCGAAATACTCCTCTAAACCGAAATAAATACATGTTAGTAATATATAATACATACGAGTATAAAACTTATTTCAAAATCCAATTAAATTACATAAATGTTATAAAAGATTGATTTTATATATACTCACAACATATAGTAAACATTAAAGAAATTAGTAAAAAATATAAGCCCAAACCACCTTTATTATTCCACGTTAGGCTTTTTATTTCAACCCCCAGCCTTTTTTTACTAACAGAAATTTATCGTAGTCGTCGAGAAACGAATGTTCAAATTAATTTTATACTAATATCATATAAGTAAGTACTCTAAGTACAGGTAAATATTGTCTTAGTAACGTATTTACGCCTAAATTCATCGGGATTTTCAGCAATTACGTTAATCGGATTACGTTGGTAGAATTCAGTGACGTCACTAAGCAACCGACCACTAATCTTATAGTAATTGCCGCTTAAACCTTCCTCGTTTCATGTTACTCTAAATGTGTGTATTAGAAGTAGGTATTTAATAATTTGTAAAATCTTTGGTTAAATAAAATAATTTTAATAATATAGTTTATAAAGTGATGAAGCTAATTGCTTATAATATAATATTCAAAACGATAGTTAATTTTTGAACTGTTATTATTTCTGATATTTAAACTAAAATGTATGTTTAACGCTCAGGTGCTTCTTATTTCTATAAAAACTGTAGAATTAATTTTTTATTGAGTTACAAACCTAGAACTTCTTTGTTCGCAAATTTAGAAAGTGCCAAACAGGCGTGAATAATGATATAGTTACGGTATAACGTTATAAGTTATACCGTATACCGTACCGTTTATATACTGATATAAGTTATGGTATAACGGACAATAGAACAGGTGGGTCTCCTATTTGGTAAAAGAACATGGCCGCCCATGGACAACCGCGCCACAGTCAGCGCATTGTATGCCGGGATTTTACGCCGCTTATTGTGGTATTTTTGTGGAATTTTTTTTTTTTAATTTGGTATAGTAAATAAACAACAAATTTATGACAATCAGTATTTTAAAGTAAGACTAAATCACTTAAAAAAAATATTCGCTATAATTGTTTGTCAAAAAACATTTTAAGCAATGTCAAAATACATTTTTGCAAAAGTCTCAGACACCGCAATATACTTAGAGCAGCTTAAAGCAAAATGCCATTATTCATTATTAAAGGGCATATGCCAATAACCGAGGATGGTTCTATGATAGGGCTACTACTTGAAATATTTAAGATGTTTAAGCACATTATTTTATGAATCTTTAAAATCGAAATTACTTTACTACTAAAATTCATGTCGATTTTGTTGGTTTTATAACAAAAATAAACCGTATTCAGTTTAATGTAATTATATAATTCACAAGTCTTAAAAATGGGAATTCTAACAAAAATAATATGTGGAAAATTCTTCGCAATACAAATAATTTAATAGTAATTGAACCAGCCTTAAATTGGATAAATATAACTTAAGTGACAGCCCTGGCATAGCAGCTAGACCTCAAGGCTTGTATTTCCAATAAACGCATATTCATCAACAGAAAATTGATGGTTGCGATTCATCAAAATATCTATATCGTAGCATTCTTACGGTAGATTCTTTCAATGTAAATATATTGAATAGAATATCCTAATAATATCCTCCGTAGTGAATTTGCTTATTTTATCAACATTTAAGTTCTACTTTTATTTTTAAAATATGTAAATATTTGTATTATTCTCTAATATACTATGCATGCACCGAAACTTGATTATTTTTAATAATTCCTGCATAAAATCTGCATATATATTATACGTGTTATATATGTAGGTATATAGATTGCACGTAGAAGCAAAAATTGAAATGGATTTCATTTTCCTCTACACATCACATAAGGTCTTGAAATCACTTTGACATGTCAACAGTCTCCAGTCCTCAGCAACAGGCCACTTAGTGAAATGACAAAACCAACGGCGACTTAACCCTAGTCGAGTGAAGCGTTAGACACGCTTCATTGGCTTCTCAAGCACTGATGGAACTGATTGGCCTACGATTGGCCGGCTCTCATTCAACAATAACCAACCTCTGTGTTGTATAAAGATGCTTCATAGCAAACTGTAACGTTCTACTGACATTTTAAGGGCGTGTTTGCTGTTTAAGAATTCTAAGCATCGGAAAGAATCAATGCATCTGCTTAGTCGAATTTTATGTTTCATTGATTGGCATTGTTATGGGATGTAAGGGGGACGTTACATAAATCGAGAGGGCTTGGAGGGACAATTATTTAAGTAGTTTTATTTTAGTCTATATGTTTAATATTAATTTAACTATAAAACTGCTTAAAAACTCATCGTTTATTTTACAAATATAAATTATAACGCATGATTCGTGTAGTAGTAAAATTAGTATCGTTGTCTTTCGAATGTGTTTATTCTGCCGGTATTATATAATCGTAATCATATATGATCACGCGTGTTAGTGAAAAGTAAAGATCATTTCGCAGACAAGTGTTTAATTTTTATTATTAAAAGTCATAAATTAAAATATTTTTATTTATTTTGATATAGGCATTTATTTCGTAGCCCCTGAATTTTGTTGAACAAAGTTGAAAGACATAAATAAAGAAGCTCTAGGTATTAACTCGACAGCATTCCACAAAAAAATTCTGACGCCTTTTGTTATATTATAATCAAGCCTTTGTGAGTAAATAAAGCTCGAATAAAACATAGGAATTGTTGATACAAAAATATTTAAAAATACTTTACCTCAGCGTAAATTACTTTTTTAATGAAATTCGAAAGGTCCATTTACTCAAGAAATAAACAAATTTTCAAGTTAAATGCTCTAGACTTCAAACGCTAAAAATAATTAGTTCATAGTGATAGTTTAGAAGCTTTTTCGAAAATATGAAACTGAGGGCATCGTCCCATCCCGGGGTGCTTAGCAAATGTTTTAATTATTATAGTAGATAGCTACTTATATTACAAAGTGAAAAGCTCCATTTTGTAAGATGATTTTAGCGATATATTTTCATAATAATGTGTATTTTGTGTGTTGATGAACATTCTCAGACTGAGTATAAATAATTAATAGGATAAAAACTTCTCTTACGACGTTAAATTATGAAATTAAATGTTAGTTTCTTATTTTTACTATTATTTTGATAATTTTTATTAAAACACCGCCACTGTCTAACTTAAGGTTTACCTTTATACATTTAATTTGATTTAATAATAAATTGGTTTTATTCAAATAATATTAATAACTAATATGAAACAATATCTTATTGAATTGATACGCTTCTAAATAATCACGATCCGTTGAAACAGTTATTACATATTGTGAGAGTGGACAATAGAAATATGATCCACTGAGCCAATAACACGTGTCGCCCTCGGAATACCGTAATGCCAACAGGGAACTAATAAATACTTACCCTAATATATAATATTACGACATATTATATTAAACATCAGTATCGTCCTTTATCCTTTTTTAGCCATCGAATAAATCGTTTCGTGTATACATCGTTCTGCATTTACTTCATTTGGTTTCCTTTTAAATTTCCTATATTTGACTTCCATCTTGATTTTAATAACCTGTCTATTTTTATGTCATATGTCACAATAATGACACTGCTGTCACATTTCATTTATAACTTCATTTGTGACATCGCGGGGATTTAGAAACGTCAATAAGAGACATTCATTACAGAATGTTTGCTAAAAACTCTTCGTAATTGAATTTAAATTTACCTTTGTAAATAAAGACAAGGCAATTACGCCAATAAGTCTCCTGGCCATCCAATGGGTCACACTACGTGATTTTGTAAAAGGTATATACGGTTTGTCTGGGTCGTAGTTTTTATTTATTTCTCCTCTCATTTAAATGAAAATACCCATTTTCATATAATAATTGGAAAAATTTCATAGATGCAACGAATAGAAGTTATTTGATAACTATTTTACTTTGAACATATATCAGAAGAATTAATACTAAATAGTAAATAATATCATTAATTATTTCAATCAGGTAGTGCTTATTACTATTTAATTAAGATATAATATAATTTTGAAAAAATAGCTATAATATAAAGATTTTAAAAGATTAAGTATTCTCTAGAAATTCAGCTAAGAATTTTTTTTACTTTAATAAATGTTTGACTGCAATGTTCTTCCGTTGATATCGCATCCTCGTTTCACTCGTGGGAGAGTAGTGCATCATATGATGATGCACTACATTGGCCGATTCGTCCGACGTGACACCACGGACTCACTGGACGAATGAGGACACTGAAGGACCTTGAAAAATAGTCGCTTAAGCGGCGCAATAAGCGTGTAACATAACCAAAGGGCAAATGTGGCTGCGGTAATCCATGGGTGGCGGTGTTCTTTTACCATGTACCCCCTTGCTCAGTTTTACGGTATACCATAAAAAATCCAACAACATTAAAGGTGTGTGAATATTACGTGCACCCGTGTGATTCGACACGCTATATACACTCCTAATGGACACCCTGTGTTGTCGCAGACCGATGTGGTGTTTACCAAACGCAATTATTGCATGCGTCCATTTTGCAATATGAGATTTAAAGCTCAAATTAACTGAATTAAAATACGAGGCCCCTATCTTTAGGTTCGACATAATAATAAACACTACATATCATTTAAAAGATAACATAACTACAGGTAGTATTTATAAAGAAACTTAGCCTAACTACAGCAAATATCAAGGTGGTGTTTTTATTACAAAAATTGGTGGAAATTAATACTACTTAGCTATCGACGCACGTAGCAGAACAATAGCAAATCAGTTGTATATTAGGAACAATTTATAATTTTCTCGGTCAGTTTGACGGGGGTTACACAATAGTGTCCCCTACAGGAATAGGGTTTTAAACAAGGGTTTTTGTCCCAATTATAGTGTGCTAATCATTTCCGCAAGGTCTAATATCAAATACAATGGCTGCCTACTATTTTATCGCAATTATCTCGATAAACGATAAATGATCTATTAAGAGGAATTAAATTCATATATAAACGGCTTATGTTATCAATTAAAAATATATCAATAAGAATATATGATTACATTTTAATTCATGAAATAGGTATAAAACTGATTTTAAATTATTGGACAGGCGCTTGAGTATAAATTGTAATAACGTACAGCTTTTATAAGAAATATTGAAATATAACGACAGACATCATTACTGTAACCAAGAGGAAAGTTGTAAAGCTATTAGCCATACCGAAATCCACAAATCTGCTCAGCAAGCTAACAAAAATATATAAGCTAGACAGCATATTACCAATTACTTAGCCCGTCTGCATTAGTTATTAAAAAGTCTAAAAACTTCCCACCAACTTCATGGCTTTGAGTTCGCGTACACATTAATCAGTGCTGTTTAGAAAACTCCGTGCCTTTACAAACGCCAATCAGACGGCCTTTCAGTCGTGAACAATGCTCTGCGATAATATCTATACATATCTTCTATTATAATTAATATATTATACACAGAAAAGAGCACAATTATGCCTGCCTATACTATGTTAAAGTTTTTATTATCATTTTTTTATTTTATACTGGACAACTGAGCAGATGGGCATCCTATATGGTAAGAGAACACCGCCGCCTATGAACAACCGCGCCACAGTTCGCACATTGGTTGTGATGCCGGCTTTTTACGCCACTTAAACGGTATTTTTAAGGGCTTCCAAAATACAAACTCACTCTACGAAACACAGTACAAATGCCGTTTCACGCTAAGTATTCTGTGAGCCCGTGGTATCACATCAGACGAGTCGGCATAATTAATGCGTCAGCATATGCTTCAGTATGGCTCTCAGTTAAATTATGATATTTTCCGATTTTCATATTGATAAATCAGAAAATACCGCATATTTTTAAAAATACTCACTTAAAAAGCTAAACAAACAATAATTCTTTGCAGAAAATTAAGTCATGTTTTATTTTTAGTTTAAATTAAGATCCATTATTGAAAACTATTGTATAGCCGCCCTATTATATTAATGTAATGTCTGCTGGTGAAAGTTTCAATAAGCTATTAGTGGACAAAGAATTTAAGTTGACTCGGAAGTGTCCGGCTGGGGTGAAACGGAAAACCAATTTTCAAATGCCGGTTCTTGCGTTTCCTCTATAAGTAGTTGTTTTACTTAGAGATTCGTATCTAAGTATATCTCAAAAAAATTATTCTATATTTTTTTAAGGAAATGGTAAACAAGCAGGAGACACACTTAGGGTAAGTGGTCCTCCACCCATGGACACCTCTAGCACTTGCAGAGCCACGCGTGGATATACTTAATATCCAATAAACTTAATAAAACACTCACTTAAACCTTTAAAGATATGAAAAGCTGTTAGACTGTAGCCCTCAATAAAAACAAATAATTCTAAATTGAAATACTGTTTAAGAAAGCTAAATAAACTTATAAATATTCTCCAATTCAAACTTTTAAAAAAATCTTATTTAAATGCAATACACAGCGCTCGAGTTTAATTTTTCACGAACGTTTCAGATCTCGATATTTAAAGCTTTTGTAAGTTCAGTGCCATTATACAAAATGTTCTTTTACCTTTGGTTGTCAGCACCTTTATTTGATTATTAAAGTTTGAATTTAAAGTACAATAAAGAATAAATGTAATCAAGCTTCAACAGTTTATTACATTTATTTTCAATCCTAATTAATTTTATAATGTACAAGACCATTAGTATGGTGTAAACACTGCTATGTATGGGAAAGAAACTTATAATGTAATACACAGAATACTCAACGTGAAACGGTACTTGTACTGTGTTTCGCAGAGTGAGTGAGGATATCGGAGACCCTTAAAAGTACCGCTTAAATCGCCGGTAACAGAAAATGCGCAAACAGAGGCGCGGTTGTTCATGTGCGGCGGTATTCTCTTACCATATAGGACACCCACCTGCTCTATTGTCCGCTATAGAATAAAAAAGCAATGCATATTGAAGAGATAAATGACAGTATATGACGTCATGTGCATACAATATTCATTATTGAAAATTCGATGTCCTGCTTATGAAACAGAAACTGACAGAAAATTGATATTTGAAATACAAAATTTCTTTCAACAATAAAACTCCCAAAATATCCAATATGATGTGAAATATCCAGCCGCGACAAAATAAGAACACGACAAAGGCTTTTGTCACAACATAAACTTTCCGAAGGCTTTGACGTCGACCTTTGTGGCAGGAAATGGACGGGACACGGGCAGCCACTTCCGTAGGGACACAGTAAACGAATCAGCGAAAACAATATCACCAACTTTAGGAAATTGTTGTACGTAAATCATGTGAAGTCCTTGTTATTAATTATCTACTAAGTAATAGTAATTTATGAACTGTATCTAGGTACAACGTCTATCAATCATTTTTTGTATTGGCCTAATAACTTAGTGGTTGGTTGGTATTTAAGTATAACTGATTCAAGAATAGCTTTTACATTTTGTTGTAATTGTTTTATTCGTAATTCATACATATTGAGGTACTATTGTAATAAGTTTTTGTATTATGATAAAGTTAAGGGTAAAGTTAAGGGTTAATCCAATTTATATGATTAGTAAAGGAACGTCTTTTGTATTTAGAGCTTAGTACCATATGCATTCGAAACAAATATTTGTAACAAGTAAAATACATCAAGTAAATCTATAATTCAAAAACAGAAAATGAAATGATATTTAAAAATGGCGACTAATACTCCGATTTTATTTACTGACAAAATAACTTGGTTGGTCAATGATATTTTCCAAGGTACAAATGAGATATGAGAGCTATAGCTAGTCTTGTAGGACTACATTGAAGTTTGAAATATCGGATTCGATCCCGGCGCTGTTGTAAATTTTCAATTATTTGTAATTTATTTTCAAACTCTGGAAAGGCTTAGCCTGCTGAATATCCTAAAAAATATTGGGTATGATGTAAAATCTTTCTCATTATTCCTAAGTGGAGTGTATATTTCATATAATATACTAGGTAACCAAATCTAGTTCTGTGTAGAAACTAAACCTAGGTTGACTTAAAGTAGTGGCGTAGTTCTACAATTAACATATGAACTATGATTTTGAAAAAGATTTAACATTAGCAAGGCATTTTCAAACATCAAGAGAATATAAATGTGCATATTTAAAATATTTTGGAATAGAATTGTTAGCGTAAAATTTGAATATTTATTTTAAGTACCATCCAACAATTTTGACCACACTTGACATCAACTCCGTCGGGAGCAATACTCCACAAAAGTATTCAGTGAATATGCTAATTTACCACACAAACTTTTAACGCGTAAAATATCACTTAGGTCCTTTCAACAAAACAGATTACCACAGAAAATTTAAATATTTTTTTCCTTTTTAATGGTAGTTCATTACACATTGCATCAAAGTAGTGGCGTGTGACAGTCTATATTTATTTTTTTGATAACAATAAAAACAATATTTTTGGATAGAATTCGAATCACATTAAAGATTCATACATATTATTTCATTCATAGTAAAAAAATGACGATGAATTTGACGCAGAAATATGTCTAGACGATACTTGATTGCGGATATTTTGTTCATTCAACGCCATAATTTTTATACAATTTATTTGTCATTAACTGTTTTGTGAATTATTAATTATTTTCTAGAATTTAACGTTCCAAATTAGATAACTAAAAGAAAAAAGTGTAGTAAAAGTATAAATCAGACGAGTTTGCTGATGGACCCTACTTGAATATTGAATTCGAAATGGACTAGTTTTAAATTTTAGATATTTTTTAATATTTAAAATACTTGTATAAAATTTATTAAAAATATTTAAATGACGTATTACTATTCAATATCATCCCCACAAACCAGGCGGTAAAATCCAATGATTGACAAAAAATCAAACATCCTAAACGGACATTAAATTATTAAATTAAAAACCTTATACTTAATAGTACATTCATAACGTCAAGGGAGACAAAAGACAAGGCTTTTTAATGTGATGTAAAATTACCATCGGATAAAGCCTTAGATCCAATGAAATAATAACGTCTATATATCTTCGGTACACCGTAATACAGTGATCAAAGGAACACATACGGAAACGCTGCGAGCTTAGAATAAACCAATTATGAGTGAAATATTAGGGATCATTCGGTCAGGGAAAGGACTTTGATCGCTGGGTAACTTATTCTTTCCGCCTCCGAGCGAGAAAGAAGCCGTGAAACAGCGGCCAACGAGTCTAAGAGTCTAATTCTTAAATTACCATACTTTTTATTTATTATATGTAAGTGCATGTCTTACATTTTTTAACACTATACTTAAAAATATTATTTAAGTTCGATATAATTTTTGTAATCGGGGCTTTGTACTCAATACTTCTTACAGAATATAGAAGTGTTATACATAAGCTAACACATGTCTAGATGTTTAATTAATAATTAATAATTGTCTGAATCTTTAAAGTAATATGCAAAAACAATAAGGCTCTTCAATTCATAATAGATGTTTTTAATATATATATTTCCTAATGCATCATAAGCACATAACAGCTCTTGGAGTAAAGGTCTCTTAATAAATTACAGAAATTGGTGGGCATGAGACTAATACGCCCGGAATGGGTCTAAGCCGCTCATAACGTTGGCTAACTGTACGCTGAGTAATCATTTTGGTCAGAATATTTGCTTCCATCTGCGTTGGGTCTTATTAAAAAGATTTCATATTTCCTTCATATGAACTCTTATCTGTATAAGTTCCGTATTTATGTTTTGTGCTTAATTTCATATGAAGGAGTATATAATTTTACCGTTTCTTATATCAATGTATAATATATATGTGTATGTAAAAGTTAAAACAAACAACCGAAACATTAAATTGAAACATTAAAGTAGACACTGAATTTGGTCGCTTTGCTTTATATTATTGAACGCGTAAGAGACATATTGTAATCGTCTTAGTAGCCAGTTGATAAAGAATTTAGTGTTTCGTGTTACTAGTATAACATGTGATAAATGCACCTATATTTTATAACTATCATAGAATTCATACAAAACAATAAAAACATGAAGGTAAATAAATTAAGAGCGATGATGAAAACGACCAAAACACTGTTCCATTTTCAATTAAACAGAGAGCTAGGGACGATATGGATATTTTGTGAAATGGGAAAATAATCTAATTTCAACTGAATAATGAGAGAGCCCTACGTCGATGAATGGTAACAGGAGAGTGACACAAAGGGTATTTAACTCGCACTTAGTAATTTTTGCCCCACGCTCCCCGCTGTGCTGGACCTCGGCCGTTAGAAACAGTGTACAGGTGTAGTCAGTTGTTCTCGTTCAGTACTGTTGCTACCAAAACAACTCCTTCGTGTGTTATAGTAAATGTAGAGAAATTCCTTTAAATGTTCATAAAATACTGCAATAACATTTACACTACGTAACAAAGTTTTCATATCACCAAAGGGTTGTATGGTTTTTTATCTCAGTTCTTGCTTTCATTAGGATAATAATCCTAAGTCGTCCTGGTCGTCGTCATGTTCGTTAGTTTGCGGGTTCAATTGAAAACTCCCTACATTTTGACTAATAGGACTAGTAGGAACTAATAGGAATAGGAATAGGACTAATAGGAATTTAGACCACTTGATTTCACGAGACGTGGACTGTGTATTGTTCGTCCCTGCGATTATTTTGTCGTTATCGCCCTAAAACGTATGCAGGATAAGCGAATGAGCGTATCTGTATCAGCAGCATTTACCCATTTTCTAATCCTTTGATTTATAATATTACAGTGAAATATCGCCTTTACCCAAATATATTTAAATTATTCAGGCGGTCAATTAACGAGATAGCTTTAGGCGATATTTTATTCGATAAGTGGTCTAACGAGAGTAATGTTTTGTTAAGTGATACTTTGCATATGGTATTATTTTCAGATGTATTGTTTGATGTTCCTATGGTAACGAGAAGAATAAAATAAAGCTGAATGATGAAAGGATATTAAGAACACGTAACTGTATTAAAATATTATTTTTAAAAAATTTTTAATTATTTTTTCTTAAATTTACCTCTTTTCTATCTTTTATAGTTTGGTGGATAATAGTGCACGTGGGTTTCCTATATAGTAAGAGAACCGCAGCCCATGAGCAACCCCGCCATATTCTGCGCATTGGTTGTGTTGACGGTTTTTCTCGCTACTTAAACGGCATTTTTAAACGGCGTCTTTGGGGGAGGTATATGTCCAGCAGTGGACTTGAATAGGCTGATGATGATGATGATGAAACGGCATTGTTAAGGATAAGGCACTTTTTTAAGGCACTTAGCGGAATACAGTAGAGGAAACGTTTCAAATATAAATACTATTTAACGCTGAGTTTTCGGTTAACTATAACAAACATCTATTTAAATATGATTTTAAAGTTGGCTACTGTATTCAGAAAATAAATGGTAAGATCATAATCAAAATACTAAAGTATTGTAAATTAAAATTCTTAATCTTATTAAATATTAAATTATAATAATTAGTGAAATAAATGCCTTGTACTATATCAATTTAAATAGCTCTATAAAATATTTGCTAAGAACACAAGTTATGTAATATTTGTACTACCATCTCTAGGTACCCGTATGCTTATTAGAGAAGTTAAACATACTTTTATACCCTCGAAAATTCACCGCACAATTCTGTTTGAACAGGAAAATTTTCGGCAAACATTCTATTGATACAAATAATTTTTCGCGAAAAACGATATTTCATTGGGGCTCCTGAAAGTCGACGTGGGCAAAGGGCGAATTAGTTAAGAAACTTTTTCGCATTTCGCCTAAAAAGTGGCTGGATTAATTTGGGTGTTGGGTTATACTTATTTACAATAAGCCGACTTGTGGCTTGTATGAATTGTTAGAATAAATTACAGTAGTGGCTAAGACGTCAATGTTGTGTATCGATAAAAAAAAATATTATTTTAGAAGAGATTTACATTTGCAAAAAATATTTTTAAATGTGTCGTCTTTGGTTAGTATTTAAAATAATTAAAGCGGACATCTTATAAGTTGCTAGTTAAAAGGTATTTAAATGTAGAAACAAGTAAATATATGGTAAAATAACCAAATTTGTATCTGATTTGTGTATATTAATATATAATACGAGTACAAAAGTATTATAGATCGAAAAAATTATTTTTTAAATATACTTAAAATTTACGGCTCAGAATTGCGCTTCCCCAAATCATCCCGTAGGTGTAG
>DWCF01003095.1:0-20939 GCA_018230265.1 Delias oraia | reverse complement strand
AGAAAAGGTGGATGGAAGACAAGCTAAACCAACTAAAGCCAATTGATTTCGACGCTTTAGGAAGGTTGTCGTTAAATTGCGGGACGTTACATGGAGATTTCACTGTATTTACTATTGTAAAACGCAGCGTTCACTGAGTTTCTTGTAGAGAAATGGTGTCTCTCAATTAGATCTGCAAAATTCTCTACTTAATACATAAATGGGATAAAAAAAATCTATTTTAAAATTTAAAAACAGCTTGAAGTAATTTATAAAGCTTCTTTTATATATTGGTCAAAGGGACAGGTGGGTCTCTTAATAATAAGAGAAAACTAAAGTACCGCTATACCGCTTCAGCGGCGTAAAAAGCCGACAACGCCACCAAAGCGTGGACAGTGGCGCGGTTGGCTCATATCATATAGAAGACCCACCTGCCCTGTTATCCGCTACACCATAAAAAACATATTTTTTATGTCCAGGCGCGTGGCGGCCCTAAAAACCCATCCCTACGCGATAATAACAATTTTGTTATGAGCTCTATGCTTCGAAGAAGTGCACAACAGATCCATTGATATTGAAATAAGTGAATAGGGTTACTGTTCTTTATAAAACTGTGAGAATTCAAGGAATCTTGTCGCCATTGTTTCTAATATCAGGTAAAGCCTCCCGAAAGGATAAAATAAGCTGATAGCCTGCTGAGAGGATAATAACATAAAATCAGATGGTAGGGTTCTGTGTAACGACCGAGATAACAACCACCTCCGCCTGACCTAAGTACATCGCCAGACTCACCCCGGTAATCTTCCGACCGGCTGCTCAGGCGGCCCATGACCCCGCGACGGCTGAAGCGGAAATTCGTGTCTCGTAGTCGTAGCTATTCGCGGCTAAAAATCAAACACGGCGAGCCTATGGCTCGCCCCTAAACATCGCGTTAAGCTGTGAAGGCCGTATGGTCGGCAGCAGATAGCCCTTTCAAAAGAATCTCAATTATTATCACAAAGTAGCTAGAGTATAAAAACGCCGTTATTACGAAAAAATTACTTTCTAACTTTCACGTCAATTACCGTTCAAATATTCCGTTCGCACATACGACGTTTTGATCTTGAGTCTGGTCATTAATAGACAAAATAGAAATTTAAAAAAGAGTTTTGCTTACACTTAATTATACGCTGAGCGTTATATTACCATATTTAATAACTATATACCTCAAAAACCCAAAACCGTAAAACCCATAAATACATATAAAAAAATGTGTAAATTTCAGTATTTGTATTTCCAAATCAATTCGACGTATCCCAATAGGTCGACAATGCACTAACGACTTAGCAGACTCTATTTAGTTTTTACTTAAAGAAAAATGATTTTATTTACTCCCTGATATCTTGGGGAATTTATGGTTACCCTATCATGAGTGTAGAATGTATGCAGCGAGCCTATTCACAAACAAATAACGCGAAGACGAGGGCTGAAGGCAGTTCACTGCACCAATAGATTTATTAAGAGATTAACAACGGATTATAATTTATAAATATTAAAGTCATCATAAAAACTGAAAATAAACTAATTCACTTTTTATATAAAAATGGAGAGGCATAAGAACAGAAGGCTCACTTAGATTTAAGTGAT
Organism: Delias oraia; assembly: GCA_018230265.1. Classification (NCBI taxonomy): domain Eukaryota; kingdom Metazoa; phylum Arthropoda; class Insecta; order Lepidoptera; family Pieridae; genus Delias; species Delias oraia. The sequence continues at coordinate 19,334 of DWCF01003095.1, read as the reverse complement.
TTAGCGCCCATTGACACCACAAGCCCCTGGTGTTCCGCGGGTGCTACTTTTAAGGACACGTACGCACTTTGAAGTTCCCCAAGTCTTGGTTTGGAAATATCCCTACAGGCAGAATCCAGATATTGGTGAAGATGCCTTAAAAACGCTTAGTTGTGGAACGACAAACATCGAGGTGATAACGCTGGAACGTATACTGCCTCGATGTTCGATGGTGAAATTTAGCCGCAGGTATTAATCCAAACAGCTCAGAACATTCCCCTGATAAATGCGATAGAAGATGCTGAGGGTTGCAACATTTCTACGGGGTGCTAAAGAGTTGTCTATATCTGTGGTTCGTGGATCCCCGGGATGCGCGGTGTCATTTGTTGGGTTTATTTGTAACAGCCGTAACTAAGAGCCAATTAAACAGACACACATTAGAAATTTGTATTAGTTCATTGCACTTCCACGTTTATCATACACGTTTAATTGTACTGAATTAGGATATGCCGTTCCGAAATCTCTATGACTCGAGCGATGTGCGATTTTAATATTCTAACTAGAAGTGAATATTTCTTCACATTCGTAGTTTTATCGTAATACCGAGCGCGTCAGGTTTTATATTACCTTCTAAAAACTGCGCATTCATGAAGATTTATTTGTAAATTTAATGTAGTTTTATACATAAACATTTGGGTAATGCACGATGTAAGTAAAGTTGCCTGAAAAGTCATATTTATAATTAAAAACTTCAAGCAAAATTTTTACCATATTACTTGTGAAGCAATGACAATAAAAAAGATAAGTGTTCCGCAAACTTTTTTTACCAATGTACATCTATGTAGAGGTAAATTTTAAAAATACATCGGAAACAAATAAGAAACATTAATTATTATTAATCAATATTTATTTATGAAATATCAAAACAATGAAACAAAAATTTCTCGCTCGCTGAATATGTATCAAATATGTGCCCAAGTATTTCTCTTGCTCTTAATAATCACTCAACATAATTTTATAAGCCAGGTTATTATTCCAAGTTCTATGTATTTATTATTAATTATAATATTATATTTTGTATGTGTATGGGATGCGTTGAAAACCGGCGTTCCACCAATGATGGTGAAGAATAAAACTGCCCCATTTTCACTTCATCTTCATCATTTCAGTCGTAAGACGTAAACATAGGCCATTTTTACTTCTATATATTATATGAATATACTTTTTAAAGATTTTTTTGTGTGTGTAAGCCAATAAATGTTTTTTAATGATCCGCTTTCGCTCGTAACGTGGACGTCTTCTTAATTATTAAACATTAGATTCCCAGCCCGTTTCCGTTGTCCAATTTAATATTCGTGTTAATATGTGGGCGTTAACAGTGTGACGCCTAGTGAGGTCCTTTGTCAAAATTTCACTTTAATTGCTTGGATCCTGTGTAATCGTTGTAAACTATTAAAATGTAGATTTTATTACCAATTGTATTGTAAAGAATAGTATGTATGCTCCTAAAAGGCCGGTAACGCGTCTGTGGCCATAAAAACTTTTTACAGATTTAGTATTTCATTTAACACCTTTTAATAAGTCTCACCCACGGGTAATATAGTATTAAAACAAAGATATTCCCAAGAAATAATTATTACACTGGTATTCCTTACGTAACAATTAGAGGTTTCGATCCCGATCGATTTTTCTATTACCGGAATTTCGTGATCCTCCACATTCAATCCCGCGATAGTCTCGGGATTTTGTTAGTAATAGAAGCGTAAACAAAAAGAAAGTAAAACATATCAAAAACAACATTTGGTTTTAAATCTTTATTTTTATTTATATATTTTTATTATACTTTATTTTTATAAAATAAACAAAAAACTAACAATTTCTGTAAATGGTTTATTTTTACTATAGTATAGCGGACAACAGAGCAGGTGGGTCTCCTATATGGTAAGAGAAGATCAACGCCCATGGACAACCGCGCCACAGTCCGCGCATTGGTTGTGTTGCTGGCTTTTCTCGCCACTTATGCGGCATTATAAAGGGCCTCCGATATCTTCACTCACTCAGCGAAATACAGTACGAGTACCGTTTCACGTTGAGTATTCTGTTTAATTTAATGAATCCCGGAATTTTCGGGGCTAAAATGCGACGGGATTCCAATTTCAGGATTCCGGAATCGAATCCTCTATTCACAGTGCTAACAAGGCGGTTCGGCCATGTAAAGTAGCTAAAAGTAATTAAAATTAAAAATTAATTTCAGGTGCCACCCCTGCTTGGAGTGTGGGGCAAGCTGGGTCTCGACCACAACACATTCTCGTGCACGATCCTGCCCAAGGACGGCCGCAGCCCTAAGAAGTACCTGTTCGTGTTCGGGTTCGCGCTGCCCTGCCTGGTCATCATCGTCTCCTACTCGTGCATCTACTGGCGAGTGCGCGAGAGCAAACGCAAGTTGGAGGGACGCAGGTATGTATGTGGGTGTGTATTGCATGTGTTTAAAGCATGTGTGTTGGTCCAGAAGTGTTACCACGGGCTCACAGAATACTCAGCGTGAAATGGTAGTTGCCCTTGAAACGGTGCTTCTTCTGCTGAGTGAGTGAGGATAGCGGAGGCCCTTTAAACATGTCGCTTAAGCAGCGTAAAAAGCCGGCAACACAACCAATGCGCGGACTGTGGCGCGGTTGTCCATGCGCGGTGGTGTTCTCTTTCCATATAGGAGACCCACCTGCTTCGTTGTCCGCTATATCAAAAAAAAGCAAACTAGGTAGAGGCACAGATATGAAGAATTACTTACATGAATGAAATGAAATATTTTTACTTAAAAAATAATACAAAAATGCAGCTTTTCATTATGCTCAAATTAACACTATAGTAAACTTTATCACACAAACGTCCCTTAACAGTTTTTTCCCAATTTATTTATAAAAAGATTTTGAGCGTGATTGATTTTGGTGTCCTATTGTAAAAATCCATCACATTACCTCTAAAAGATTGACCGAGTCTGATCATTGGTAAATCCTGTCTATGCTTATTTCGTATGTCCTGATATTAACATTTGTAATCATCCCGATAGGTGTTTATTCAATTGTTTCCAATTTGTTTGACTTATGTTAACGTATTCGTTTTTAGCAAACTCAGCGGACAGACCGCTCGAGAGAAGGAAGAAGATTCCCGATTAACGACTCTGATGCTGACCATCTTCCTTTGTTTCCTGGCTTGTTTCCTTCCGCTGATGATCATGAACGTGGCGGACGATAGCATCCGGTTTCCGTGGCTGCACATCATAGCATCAATCCTGGCTTGGGCGTCAAGTGTCATCAACCCCCTAATCTATGCCGCGACCAATAGACAATACAGAGCGGCGTACGGCAACCTCTTTAAAGTTTGCCAGAACAATCCGGTGACGAAGCGGACAACGTGGGGTAGTCGGACGGTCGGCCACTCGTCAAACTCACCGCATTATGTTGAGAAACGAAAAGACAAACCGACAAAATTATAACATGGCGTATTAAGTGGGGAAATAAGCACAAAGCTAGGGAACTAGCGCGTACCCCACTAACAGGCGGCGACACTTTTGCAAACTTAACATTACAACACCAAATGTCATTTACATACAGCCAAACACTAGTTGACATTAATCACTATTGTCGAAGGTTTAGGCCCACGTGTAGACTTTTTCTGTACGCAAATGACATTAAATACAAAGACAGCCATCAATGTCTTTGGAACCATAAAAAATACATTTTTGGCTCCAGTGAGTGTATTTGACTGCAATGACAAACTTAAATGGGTAATAATAAGTCAATTGTAACATATATTACTAAAAATGTAGCTATTTATAAGAAAATAGTTCATACTTAAAAATATGGAAATATTCAAATTTGAAATTAACTCCTTACTCAAAGGTTGCTTAAACGTATGACAGAAATGCCCAGTATCTTGCTGACGTGCAGCCTTTATTGCTGAGGATGTTATTTTAACACAATTGGTTGAACAAAGAAAGTAGAAGAGATTCTCGTAATCCTTTTGACTTCTAAGCAAAGATATGTTTGGAGTTAATAGATAAATGCTCTCTCAAAGTTAAGATGTGTGTGAGACGCATGATACATTGTACACTACACGATATGTAGGGTCCGGGAGGCAGGGTGGGCGTGGTCCCTTATGCACTGAAAATCAGCACCCAAACTCTGATGTTAGAAATATCATGACAGGTATTTGATCTGGGTGTAAAGATGCTTGAAACTAAGAGAGAGAGTCACTCCAATATAAAAAAATATATAATTATTTTATGTCATGAAAATAAAAGCCATAAACAAAAAGTCTCTCCGCTCTGGTCGCGTGATGACTATATTACCCTTAATTTAGGGAGTTAGGATGCCGGGTCCGTAGCGTCTCCCTTACACCAGAAATGCTAATGCTCTAGATTAGGGTAAGGGTTCCTGAATATCGTGTATTGTTATAGACCTTAAGTCTTAACAAAAACTCGGTATTGGTTAATAATTTTGATGTATGAGAAATGTCAAAAGTATACATTTAATTCACTGTGGCTATCTATTTACTTTATACTACAAAGTTATTTTGGCGCAAAAAATTGGCAAGAACAATTTAATTATATTTTAAGTGATATTTAGTTTTAGGAATATTGTGGGTAGAATTACTGTCAAGTTTTGTAAATATTACCACTTAAATAGCAATCGTGCACCAAAGTATATTTAAATATGTAATTTATACTCATGATTACTATGATTTTTTTTAAACTAATGAAGGTTAAGTAAGAATTTTCTCCTTCATTAAAGTTGTGAGCAATATGTTTCAATGAGATTTGTCTCGCATTTGAAATGTCAAATATCAGCGTGACAGTCACGGAGCATTTGAAACGTTTTGTATTTTTCATAATACTAGTTTATAGAGCCAAATATATTTTTTAAACAGTTAAATGAAACTGCTTTCATACAAACGTAATTCATCGTTTTAATGGTTCTATTTTGATTTATATTCTATACTGAAACATTCCTGTATTTTGAATGAATATATGTTAAAATGAAATTGATTGTAATATGTGAATTGGACCATTGGTGTGCCTTATCTTAATAGGTATGTAAATAAAGCCACCGAACTGGTGAAAGAGATAAGTTATAAAACTGGTCAAAAGAGACAATATACTGAAGTTTATAGCTAATCCTTGTATAAAGCGGTCAACTCGATTGTTGTTAACATAGTCACGAAAATTTTTGAAAAATACTAGTTAAATCCTTTACCAAATAGTTTTTTAAATTATACCTAAGTATTTACTAGTTTGCCGGAAGACGCTGGATGCAAGTCGTCTCCCACAGGTATGCATAAAGGTCATCAAGGGAGGCCTATGTCCAGCAGTGAACGTCCTTCGGCATCAATCGATGATGATGATGAATGATTTTCTATTTTTTTCGCAAATCTACAAGATAGTTGTTGAATATTAGTATCGTTTGTAAAGAAATTATAAAATAGTAGCTATTTATTTTGTGACTTAATGCAACCAAGAAGATTGACGATATATGCAACATCTAAATCTGATGAGACTGAATAAAAAAGTCAATTATTTTAGCAGCAAATATCTACAAATTATACGTAGTTAATTTTATTTCTAACCATCGTATAAACGTTGCTAAATTATTTATTTGTATCAAAATATATCAAATAATGTTTTTAGTATACCAAAGTTTATTAAAATATTAGAAAGTATGATTTTTAATTTCGATTTGCTAAACCAATTTTTAATATTTTTAGCGCCAAAAGAATTCATTTATTACATAATGGACATGAATCGGGCATTAATCGAAGCATTTTACACACAAAGGACTTATTGCTTTAACAAAAACCTTTATAGAGTACTTAACACTAATTATTACCAAAGTAGATTGATACAAATAAACTATCGTCTCCATAACAGCAAGCGTAACGCCGACAAATATCTTTCGCCGCTCTAATGCTCTTGTCTATACGAATGTCTAGCTAAAAAAAAAATATATTTTATTCTCGCGTTATCGTTATTTTTTTGTGAAATATTTCTTATAATAAATAGTATACCTAAAATAGGCATTATAGTAATTACAGATAATATCATATACAATCACTTGAAACTTGACAAATACGTATTCGTAGTAATCTGTTAGGAAGTCATTTGTCTTGTCAAATAAAAATTCCGTAGTCAGTATTCAATTATCAGCAGAGTACAAAATTATTTGTGTAGAGGTAAACCATAATATTTAAATTTTAATATAATGGCGAAAAGGATTTCTCAAAGCTCGATTAACTGGGCTAACCTAGCAGAAAGGGTACCGCCAAACCAAAAAACAAACTTGTCCGCCTTTAAAATGAAGTCGGACTCGTACCTCAGAAGGTTAGTTTTTGACATGATTATTACATAATTTTTCATATTGATCTATTACTAGATTTCGTTATATTTTTTATAACATGATGAATAAAATAAATAAATATACCGTAAAGTTTAGTCTCATGATATATTTTCACATTAGACAAAGATTTTATATTCCTACTAAGTTCCAATATATTTATTAAATAAAAATATTTCAGAGTGCTGGCTAACCCTGCCGAATCACCGAAGATAAACTGGTCGCAATACAAAGCTGCAATCAAAGTCCCTGGGATGGTTGACAATTTCCAGAAACAATATGAGGCATTAAAGATTCCTTTCCCAGCTGATACGCTCACCTCTCAAATTGAAGCACAATGGACCCAGATCCAAAAGGAAATTGAAGACTTTATTAAGCAATCCAATGCTTCTATTGTGGAGTATGTAGCCAAAGTATTTTAAAGTACATGATCTCAAATATTAGTTATCAAGTATTAATCTGTATTGAAAGAAAAAGTTATTGTCTAGACTAGATAGATTTGTGGTATGAACAAAATTTTAACTCTGCCTTTAAATATCTAAATAGTGTGAAAAATAATCTTTATATGACCTTGTGTGATATTTAAGTAATCATATAAGAATTTCAGAATCAAATTTACCTAACTTAAATTTTATTTGCTATCTGCATTTATAATAAAAAATAATATAATTGATTATTTTCAGATATGAGAAGAAAATTGCCGAAACCAAGGCTCTATTGCCATTTGATCAGATGACCATGGAGGACTTCCGTGATGCATACCCAGAAATGGCTCTTGACCCCATCAACAAACCAACCTTCTGGCCCCATGAGCCTGAAGACCAGATCGACTATGTTGACCCAGAAGGCAAGAAGCCAGCCCCAGCGCATTAAGTCTTATTCATTGTTAACAGCAAAATGTAATGATCATCCATATTTATGATGTAGGAATAAAGTGATTTGAGATCATTTTTAATTATTTAATCAAAACTTTATTTTATATATTTCCATTAAAACCTATTCACTATATGAGAGCTAAAATGAAGCATTCTTTAGAGTAGCTGTGATATCAGTCAACATAATACCACTGTGAAACAGTATCTGTATTGTTTCCCCGACTGATGAAAGATATTGACGTAACCGCTTAAGCGGCGTTAAGTCGGCAACAATCAGAAGGGGTTATAAAATAAATGAAATAAAACAAAATATAATGTTTATTATAATTGCATGTTACCAATACTTCATCAGGAATGTCTATTGATACACAGATACTAAAATTTTTAAATGACAGAACCTTTCTTGAATCTCAAAGGTTTAATGCTATTATTTTATTTGATGTATATTTTACTAAGCCGCAGACTTAATTACTATAAATTTACAGTATTGATTTAGACGATATACATCACATGCATGATTAAAAATAATCAAATTTCATATGTTTTGTGTATTGCAATGTAAAAGGCAATGCAGAGACAAATTTATATTAATTTCTCTGAAACGTTTTAGAAAAGCCTGCGATGGAAGGTATTTACAATAATATTTTTGTAAGGATATGATAGTATGGATATCATCTGTTGCGGCAGCAGCTTTTCACATTGGGGGAATGATTTATATGCATCTTTATAAGCAAAGATAGGCACCCAGTGTGAAAGACTTTAAAGCCATAACAAAATACCTTAAAATAGATTTACTGAGGTGGTTGGTTGTATATATTGTAATATGTATTCTGGTTGTATGGAGGCTGCTGATCAGGAAAACCCTGCTGTCCTTCAAAGTTCGGGGCGAAGCCCCCGCGACCGCGACCTCGGCCTCTACCCCGGAACGATTCTCGACTCTGGTCCCGGCCAAAGTTTGAATGCTGGTAATCTGGCCTATTGAAGCCGGATTGACTGTCTGATTCTTCGTTATCCCATCTTGACCCTGTATAACCTTAAATTATTATTTGATGGTAAATTTCCTTAAATAAAACCGGCAATTTTAAAAGAGAAAATTTGGTTTAGGTTGGTAACTAAGTGAAAACTATTTTGATAATTTTCTATTGAAATTTAACATTTCTGAAGAACATATCAAACTTGGTTATCATTTTTTTTAACTTGGTTAACAAATAATGCTCTTTCTAACATCTGTAACCAACTATCCATGTTGTAATAAGTTAAAAACTGTTAATAAGTTAAGAACCAAAGTTACTTATGTTCATAACATAAGTAACTGTGGTTCTTAACATACTTATGTTTTAACACGTTCGTGTTTAAACTAAAAGTACAGAATTCAAGAAAACGCCCAGAACAAGAAAAAAATTATAGTCCCATTTTTATACTAATGTATACACACATTTACATATTACATAAGGAACTGGAACTGTTAATTTTCAAACTCTATATATTATCATTTTCGTAAAATTAGATTTAATTTAATGTAGTGACAGTGATTGTCTATAAATTTTATTGAAATGAGTCAATTTAAATAACCTATTAGGAGGGGGTAGACATATACTATGTTTATCTTTAAAATTTGGTATTGGCATACCTCTGGTATCTGATCGACCGCCCCGCATCCCTCTCCCCCGGCCCCCTCGGCCTCCAGAATCGTCGCGCTCGCGGTATCGATTGGTACCACGACCTGAAAATGCAAAGGCTTTAAAAGAGGCGATTATATGACAAACATATTGCGAGATGGGGTCGCCTTATCGACTTCGTCGGATATAGGCTATCCAAAAACCTGTATCCAAAAGTCCGGATGCCTAGCAACCTGACAAATCAGTACAAACTGAGAAAAACAATGTTAATAGATGAACGCTGACTTTACAATGTGATTTTAATAGTAGACATATTATGAGGCCTATAGGATAAGAGGCTATCTGAAAATATGGCGCCACCCAGTTTAGTCAGGTGGTCACACTTTAGCGTATTAATTTTACTAACAAATGCAGCAAATTTGCCATTTGTCTATTCATTTTTTTTAGTATAGCGGACAACGGAGCAGGTGGGGTCTCCTATAAGGTAAGAGAACACCGCCGCCCATTGACAACTGCGCCACAGTTCACGCATTGGTTGTGTTGCCGGCTTTTTACGTCACTTAAGTGGCATTTTTAAAGGCATCCGATATCCTCACTCACTCAGCGAAGCACAATACAAGTACCGTTTTACGTTGAGTATTCTGTGAGCCCATGGTATCACTTCAGACGAGCTGGCCCAATAAGTGCGTCCGCATATGCTACAGCATGGCTCTCCCACGGGTAGAAATTAATTTTTAAAATCGATATTGATATCAAAGCAGTTACACGTCAACCGGGAAGATTCAATTTAAAAAAAAGTGGCTAAGAGTTACGCCAACCAATTTTAGTAATGTTCGCATTCTTTAAAAATTGGTCTTAACATATAAATCGTAGCCACCTAAATAAAATCATCGTTTTTTTTAACTTACTGAATATTTCACATTTTAAATTTATCTGCCTTTGATTCTATGGGCCGCATATGCTAAGAATTCTATATAGTTTCAAAATCTAGAAATATCCCACTCACCGAAACCTTTCCCCTTGAAGCCTGTACCACACTGCGCGAGCTCCATCAGCTTCGGATTCACCACCTGATTGGCTTCCGCCAACACTGACATCAGATCCTTCGCCTGAAGTTTATACAACTCGCATTAAATTCCAATCAACAAAACAATATTAGAATCATCATCTTTCTATATACAATAAATTATCAACACGAATTTTCACGCTGAGTATTCTGTGAGTCTCAATACGCACCTTAGCCGAATTGTTGGGCGTGAAGAGCGTGTACGCCGTGCCCGTGTTGTGCGAGCGGCCCGTTCGCCCGATGCGGTGCACGTAGTCCTCCGAGTTGTTCGGATAGTCGTAGTTAATCACGAACTTCACGTCCTCAACGTCTGACCGATCCAAACTTTATTAACACGCTTACATGAAGACAATTTAAAAAAATCAAATAGCAATGCTTTGAAGGATGAGTTTCAAACGCGCACAAATTTCTTCGAAAGAAAACTACCACCGCTCTGTGGATCCAGCTGCAGGCACTGATACTTCGAAAACAGCACGATTTTGAGACCTTCAGAGCAAGTTGACCTATAGCAACGCAGCCACTAAATAACTCACAAAAACACTTAAGCCTCCGCCTCTTTAACCTCCAGTATTGTTATTTAAATAATTCAAAAACAATGACATATAAAACCATATCTCTGTCGCCCAAAAACCAAAGCAAAGTTTATGAAAAAAAACAGTAAGGCTAGTTTCCCTTGCCTACCCTTGCACATCCACATCGAGTTAATTTTTTTTAACAAAATCTTCAAACAATCTCAGTATTATGAAACTTTGCAAGCCCTATAGATCAGACTCTTAAATTTCAATCAAGTTTATATTTATTATTTAAATATTTTCTTTTATTTTTAATTTCTATTATTTAAATAATTAATTATATCAATTTTTTATAAAAATAATGTAATAAATGATTAATAATCCATAATTTACATTTCGAAAAATGTAATTTACTACATATAAAGCCAATTCAATATTAGCATAATAATATATAGTTAAGAATAATCCGGTAATAACTTGCATAATGAGGCATCTGTCATTAACATCTCGACATTTCTTGTCATCATCGTAAACACATTTTGAAGTGACACCCAAGTACTTACATTTCAAATAAGATATAATTTAGTCATTCGATATTTAAGTTAGTATGATTGTTTCAAAAGACAAAATCAAGTGAACGGATCAATCAGTGTTCAGCGGTAGAGTGGATGAAAACTCGTCCTTCAAAGAGAGCCGAAATGCAAAGCGAATAATTACCTGAGCAGGGGCGCTCGCGTCGGAGGCTGAAAATTGTATTGCCCAGTGCCGGAGTGTTGTCGGCCAAGAGAAACTAACGGTGTGCTGACTTTACTTCAATTGACTTGACTTGACATCGCTGTCAGGCGGCGTAGCGATAGAAAACCTCGCATGACATTAAACAAAGCATATTGCTCTATCGACTCGCTTTTCGATCGCAACCAAAGTGGCCCTACCCGCAAGATCTATCCCCTTAGAGGCAGCATGCTGCAGTGTGCGCTGATAGATTGGACTCGTCTCGTTAAAGAGCACCGTTCGAGTGCGCAAACACAAGCCGGCAACACACCGTTAATTTTGCCACGTTCTCTACACGCATGCGCCTCTGCAATAAGAATTGAGAATAATGCTGAGTCAGTCATGGAAATTTCACGTGGCGCTGTGAACTTGCGCGCCAAGTCCAACGCGCTACAGTAGGTACCATTGCTCAATGTCATTCCAGTATCCAGATACAAAAAAATGGTAAATACTGGAAAGATTCTCAACCAATGAAAAATATTTAGAATTTTTTTCTGTGAACCCACAACGTTCGGCGAGAACGTAACAAGGTTATAATTCTTAACGTTTCTGGCCTATTGGTAGCCCAAAATCATAGAGAGCAATAGAACCGATATCCACAGAAAAACAGTCTCATCTCCTTCATTGGCATAAAGCGTACCACAGGCCACCACACTTGGGCTTAGGGATTGCAATCTGGAAAACAGATCCGGTAAACCTGTATCATTTAACAGATACCGTTGGTTATGCGTGCGAGTCGTTTCGTTCTACTACTTAACTATGGTTGCTGACACTAAAGCCGTCAAGTGTAGAAGCTGAAAAGGGCTTTTCGGTCGCAGCAACTCTATAAGATGTCGTGTATTTGATGACAAAATGAATAATATTTGTTTTCTACGAAGTTTTTCAAAATCAAAATGGTTTCCCTATTAATTACGCTTATTTCGGTTATTCCGGCCGGAATCGGTCGGGATGAGGGAATCCCGTCGTATCCGGCCGGACTGACAATGACGCAGGATTGCAATCCCTACTTGGGCCGCTGTTATTCATAGAATATAGCAATGGGCTACACAATTCCGCTACGCTCCTGACATCTCTCTGTCCCGAATAACACCCCGGGTAGTGCAGTGCGAGATCATTTATCGTAATAGACGGCGCAATAATGGTAAAGAACCTCGCATCTGTTCACATAAGACTCTTTTGTTTGATGCCTTTCATTTTCAACCGCGAAATACTGCAAACCTCACCTTGCCGCAGTGGCGTAGCGTACTGGGAGCGGCAAAATTAAAATACATGAACCATTTCGTACTTTCATCGCAAAACAAATTCAGACCGATTTAAAAAGCACGGAAGATTTCATTACTGATTCTGTTACACATTCGAAGAATCCCGTTTCGTTGTTTGTTTTCGATATTTTATAGCGACCACTGGCAACACCGCCTATTCTGTGACTTACAATTGACAGAATGATTTACTGATGGATCATCACCATTTCAGATTTTATTTATAACTTAACCGCAAAATAATTATGACCGTGATTAATGCATGGTATACATTTTGAAATACCTAAATGAAGACGGCAAAATTGTCTCCGCGCCAGCTTGCCGACACGCACACTACGCCGCTGCCATACTATACAATTTAGCTCCATTTCTCATCACCCCCAAGGTTTACAGGTATTCCGTAACGTCCAACGTTTTACGGCGGGATTTATTTCACCACCTCACTCTTGGCTATTACTATTGGTGGCACAAACATAAGATGACTTCTGGGCAAGTACAGCATTTCATGTGATGTCATCATCAACATTTCTTTTAACAGTTCCTTATATACATATAATTATTGATAATTTCTCCTTAAGATACACCATGTTTACAAGAGCTCATTACACTTACCGAGTCCCCTAGCCGCCACGTCAGTAGCGACTAGTATAGCGCCGGTGTTTTGCCTAAACTGTCCCAACACATAATCCCTGTCCTGTTGGTTCTTATCGCCGTGAATCGCGAGCGCGTGCCACCCGGCCCGATTGATTGTTTTTGTTATGTCGTCAACCTATACATTCACATTCTATAGTTTACTCTTTCCACAAGTTCTATTAGATGATAAGATTTCTTATAATCTTTACATTTACAGTGGAAACTCGATAACTCGAAGCTCATTTAGTCGAAAAAAATGCTAGATCTCCAATTAATTACACTTTGTTACTCGAACAAAATGTTATTTCCCTACGAGGCATTGCGTAAGTCGTATTTAGTACAATATTTGGCCGTTTCACGTGGACTTCTTCGAAATATAGCAATGAAATTGCATTTAGATTATTTAACTTTAACTCCACAAGTCGAAAAATATTCTTATAAACTGTACCTTAAGTCAAATTCTTAGCAAATAAATCCTATGTATCACGAAATTCCTCTAACTCGAAAAATCAATAACTGGAATTCTTTAGCATTTACCTTGACATTCGAGCTGTCGAGATCCCATTGTATATAAAGTCGGGATTATTGCACAAAATTTTTTTTTTCCATCTAAACATTTAAATTTCATTAAATTTAAAATTATACATATTTGTATCGCCATAATTAAACTGTTGAGCCTACGAACGCGATAGCCAGCCATAAAGTTTGGTAATACACCCGCTGCCAAGCTGGGGCTAAGAATGTCCATGGGGGATGGACCAGTAATCTCTTGCTCGTTTCTCCCAATTTATAAAAAAATACCTTTCTCTTTGTCTCGGCGAATATAATCGTTTTAGTTTCCTCCTCCGAAGAAATCTCATTAAGAAGAGTCAATAGTTTGTCATTCTTCTCCCATTCCTCACAGACGTCGACGATCTGAAGGATGTTGTGGTTGGCAGACAGCGATAGCGAACCAATGTTTATCTGAATGTAGTCCTCGAGGAACTCTTCCGCCAAGTTTTGAACCTCCTTTGGCCATGTCGCTGACCACATCAGAACCTGTAAATAATAATATTTCCAGTCAAAATTAAATAAAAAAACACATTTTTACTCAAACATTTTGATTAAAAATTAGAGCTTATTTGTTTTGAGTTAACGAAATAAAATATGATTCAATCATGAGCGTTCAGAAGGGGCGGTCCGTTCTCGACTATGGTAAGAGATCACCGCCGCCTATGGGCAACCGCGCCCCAATACGCATTTTTTACTGCCGGCTTTTTACACAGCTTGATCGAACCTCTGATATCCTGTCTCATTAACAGTATTCTGTATTCGTAGAGGTTCTGTAAACCCGTGGTATCACCAGTACCATCATCACACGGCTCAATTAGTGCGACAGCACTTTAACACTTTACATTCGAACTACAGATCAAACTCGATACCACTAGGCTTATAAGGCCACTTGGTTACCAGAAGACAAGTATGGGCATAGCTAATGTCACTATCACGAAGTAACCAATTTACCTGTCTATCAGGCCGTATCTGTTCAATGATCTTCCTAATCTGCGGCTCAAAACCCATGTCCAACATTCTATCTGCTTCATCCAAGACCAAGTATGTACAACGACGGAGATTTGTTGTGTCTGAAATAATCAAGCCCGCAAATCGTTAATATGTGATTTTTTACGATATAGCGGACAACGGAGCAGGTGGGTATATAGTATATGGTAAGAGAACAACGGCGCCCATCGACAACCGTGCTACATTCCGCAGATGGTTCTGTTGCCGGCTTTTTACCCCATTTACGCGGCATTTTGAAGGGCCTTCGATATCCTCATTCACTCAGCGAAACACAGTAGACACTGTTTCAAGTACAACTACAATTTCAAGCTGAGTATTCTGTGATCCTGTGGTAACACTTCGGACGAGCCAGCTCAATTAGTGCATCATCATATGCGTCAGCATGGATCTACCACTGGTATATTATAGAGGTAAAGTGGGTGAGTTTGTTGGAGGTAATTTCTGGATCTACTGAACCGATCTTAAAAATTTTATTAATAGAAAGCTACTTTATTTGCAAATAACTTAGGCTATATTAATCCGCTTAATGAATGAGGTTTCTCATGATAGTCAAAGTTGAAAAAGTCCATGAATAACAGTCAAACAGTAATGTTTCTTCAAGACTATTTAATGTAAAATATATAAAATAATAATATTATATTTCTTCAGATATCTCTCATCATTAAGGAAGGGAGGGCCCTTGAGAGAATGACGAGAGATATACGATTGAGTTGTAAAGAAAAGTTATAGTTTGATAATGCATATAAGAAACTCTACTGAAACATATATCTAACTTTCGTAATTTATATGACAAAAGAATGTTTGTCAGGTTACGAATATACTATACAAATACATTATAAAATGGCATACTTTTCTCCAAAAAGTCAATGAGCCGCCCTGGAGTTGCAATGACAATCTCAACTCCACGTTCCAACATTCTACCCTGAGGGCCCTTTGGGGCTCCACCAAATATACAAGTATTGCGCACTTGGACATTTTGACCAAAATCTGTAGCCACCTGTTTAGAATAAAATAAATTAAGAAGAGTTGTTTAATGCAACTGCTATATTCTACTAAAAAAAAATAATATAAAGACTAGAAAAATAATATCATACAAGAACCAATGTAACATTAGTATACATTCATGCAAGGATTGTAAAAATTCCATTTGTAAAAGTTCTAGTAACTAATAATTACTTTAAAGTTGTGACAGTACACTCACTTATGAAAAAAATAGATTTTAGTTGCAACTAGAAAACTAGGTCAATTATAATTGTTAGTTCAGGTCAAGGGTCACTTAGAATCTACAACTCTACAATCAATAATAATGACTGTTAATTTTTTACTAAATGTGTAGATGATTGAAGTGAATGAGTTAAGAAACTCAACAAACTACATGTGCAAAAAAGGGCTATGTTCAGAAACCGAGTGGATGAACAATCACCACAATATTCCAACTTGTTGAGGACTGGTTCTTGAACATAACCCACACAAGCTAACATCTACTAAAATATATAAATCATTTACAACATCCATGGGGCCCGGCATTCTGTCTCGGTCAACTGTGTCCCCATTCATGGATACTAAAGCCTTGGCGGCACAAAGGAAAATAAATTACTTTAGTTATGCATAAACATGCAGGTCAAGTTAAATTAGTTCTGATATAGAAATTGCAATTATATATTGTCATTGTACATTAAAATTAATTATATTAACTTACAACTTTTTTGTAAAGATCATGCTGGAATAGACAACAAATAACAATAAAATATAAATTTACAATATAAATAGATACCTGTTGGATTTGCTGAGCAAGTTCCCTAGTTGGCGCTAGAACCAATACAATTGGGCCTTCGTCTCTTAATAATCTAGGCTGGTTAATAATATGAACAATGGCTGGCAAAATATAGGCAAGAGTCTTTCCCGAACCTGTTTGAGCAATTCCAACCATGTCTCTCCCAGATAAAGCAATTGGCCAGCCTTGAGCTTGAATCGGTGTAGGATTAGGAAAGCCCTGCTTGAGTATCTCTTTCATAGCATAATCAGGGAAACCACCCTCTTCAAAGTACATGCTTGGTGGTGGAACATCACGTCCTTTAACTGTAATTTGATGCTGACTCCTATAGGCTTCCACTTCTGTCATCGAACGCATCTGAACATTGGGATGAGGAGTGTAGAAGTTTTTCTGGAACGGGGTCAGTGTAATTGTCTCCCAGCGTATTTTACGTAGAGCTCCACCAGGTTGTTCATTTTTAAAATTGCCCCGGAAATCATCACGATTTCCGAAGCCTCGTCCGCTTCCTCTGCCGCCGTCTCTTCCACCTCGTCCACCCCCACCGAATCTGCTACCCCTATCTTGCGAGCGATCCCCAGAACGACCTCTAGATCCTCCCCGACCTCCACGCCCACCCCTTGGTCCACGACCTCCACGTCTATCGTCGTACCTTGGTAATCGAAAAAAAAATTATCAAAATGACCACACC
Organism: Delias oraia; assembly: GCA_018230265.1. Classification (NCBI taxonomy): domain Eukaryota; kingdom Metazoa; phylum Arthropoda; class Insecta; order Lepidoptera; family Pieridae; genus Delias; species Delias oraia. The sequence continues at coordinate 2,215 of DWCF01003095.1, read as the reverse complement.
AGATAACTACAACGGACAGCTCAAAAGTACTTACATTTTCCTTAATAATAACTTAAGAAATTATTGGAACAACCGTAAACTATTAATAAAGTACTAGGATTAATATATAATTTTTAATAATATATTTCTAAAGTAAATCCTTCTTTCTTAATAACAATAAAGATATTTTTGCTGTTTACGCTTTGCAGACCCAAAGCTATAAAGCCGCCGCCATATTTATTTGTGTTGTCGACGTCAATCTGACGTTTATATCCAAAAACAATATACGCATAGAATATTAACTTTATATACTGTGACAAAATTACCTATTTACTTATATACCTGTATATTCAAAGTATTTTGGAAATATAATATATAAATATTCAAAATGTACTTTTATCTTCTTAAATAGGATAGATGTAAAAGGTTTCATTCAATTAAGTAATATGGCGTGTGTGAATTGGCAGGCAGTTTAATGCAGAAAGATTTAAATATTTTTATCTTTGGTTCCATTTAAATTAAACAAACATCTAACTACACAAGAATATAACTTACATGTGGCATAATACTGTAACCCTACAAATGAAGGGTAGGGCACATATTACTGATCTTTAAAATATTGATCAAACTAGTTCGTTTCATATTTGTGGCTATAGTTGCTCAATATTAAAGAAATTAGATAAAACCGATAATGAACACATCAATACCTGTTCTAGAAAAGCCTCAGTCACGACTTAGTGTCCTTGATTGGTCTAGAAATATACAAAAACTGCAAAACGAAGCCAGACTGCGTCGTTTTGAATCCTATGAACTCCGACAAAGATCAAATCAACTACGTAACGAGACTTCTGTGACTACCAGATGGGACAATTGTGTGAATAATGAACTGTTAAGAGACAGGTATAAGTTATTAAAAACAAGTTAAACATGGTAACAATGACAATAATAGGTTTTCTAATTAAATATTGTGATATTCGTTAACTTCGTATTGTAATAATTTTGCACATTCTAAACAAGTCAGCTATTTACAGCTACACAGACCTCTATAGAGTATTATTTTACAAATTCTAGAATATTCGACGTCGAGTCTTTGCGGGAAAAACAGAGTTTCACCCGAGAACAGGTAAGAGATGAAAGCAGAGGGCTCCAAGAAGAGAAGAACTCGACTGAACTTCAACTGGAGTCACTTCAAGTACCATTAATGGTAACTTCGCAGTGTCTCACCAATCGCGACCAAAGACTACCACCAGAACTTACCAGAGACACATTGGGAGAGGAGTTGAAAAAGGTAAAATTAAGTTGAAAACGGTTATCTACAAATCAAGGATAGGTATATCGTATGATTTTTTTTACAGTTATTATTGTATTTGTTTAGTGGTTTAGGGTTGCCATATTTTTTAAATATTTTCATATTTCACCCCTTTAACCTTACAATATAATCGCTTTCCTTATTAAATTGTCAAACCAGTTTTACAGAGAGTAAGGAGGTTCACATTAGTTTAGGTAATGGTTGTTCTCCACTTATGGATTATTATCATTAATTTAATCGTGAATGCATTACCGGTCTTTTAAGTTAAGAAATAACAACCTTTATTTACTCTAAAACAAGGCAGTACAATAAAAAACAACTGATCTTGAAGATGCCTTAAGTAAAACCATAACGTACGTTTTAATAATCTATATAAAAAAATTGTAGGAGTTACATATACTTGAGAATAGCAAACGAGTGCTAACAGATCTGTGCCACATGGGCTGGGATAAATTGAAGGAGCTAACCAACGTCTTTTGTCGGCTAGAGAGAGAGATACAGAACAAGGATAACGCGTTGGGCATAGATCGTCATGTGAAACAGCTGGACAGATACAGTTCTGATATTTCGTTTAAGATTGATCCAATTAGAATACCGGCAGAGTGAGTTTTGTTTGTCAGGCTTATAGACATTAAATATATTTGTTAAGGTATTTGTAATTCTAATACGTAATATACGTACTTGCAAGTATTAGCAGAATTACCCTAACTCCAAGCTGGATACAAAACCTTAAATATTTATTTGGTTGGCTTGCGACTGCGTTAATGTCAATAATCAACAATCACTTAGTTACCCGACTCATGTCATACACCCTCTTTAGGCCCTTTCTTTATTTTTTTTTTATTTTTTTAATCATTACTATATGTAAGATTTGGAATTCTTACTTTTAAACATTTCCATTATTTTCCCTGCCATTAACATACAATT
>DWCF01003094.1:0-20943 GCA_018230265.1 Delias oraia | reverse complement strand
TATGATGATATATTTTTCATTTAATTATTTTACTAATTAGGTAAGCTCATGAACAAATTTGTTTAAATTATTTTCAATTTCACTTAAAGTTCAAATATAAACTTTTCTATTTGCTATTAAAGCATTATTAGTTTCTATACATTTAGAAATGTGTGTATGTACCTATGTGAAGAATATAAAGTATAATTTTGTGTATTTTATTCTTTATAAGTGCTCTATACAAAACTTATTTCAATTTAAATTAAGTACAGCACCATACATTAAAATATAATAGTAATATTGTTACAACTAGACAAAATAAAAAGCTAATTAAAGTGTTATTGAAAAAAAGCTAGTTTATTCATCTCCTTGTCCACTTGCATTAGCCTTAATTTCTTCATATTTTAATTGCCACATTGTTGCCACTTTCTTTAATTCCATAATTTTTAATTTTTGTTCTTCTAACATTATATCTGTCAATTCTAACTTTTGTTTTAATTCAGCAGTTTCTGTTGAATCTTCAATGGTCTGTTCCATTACTGTTGTCTTAGCCATTCTTACTGTATCTTCAGCTTTCTTAATAATCTCTTGTGCCTTTAGTTCAAGTTCATGTTGAATTATAATCATAATAACTATCCTTCTTATAATAAATGCAAGAAATATTGCAAAGAAAGTGATATAAAAATTTCTTTGGGCTCTGAATAATTTAACATTACTTTTCATTTCACTGGCCAGGTGACTATGGTCTGTTGCGTGAGAATATTTACGCATTTCTCTTATAGCATCCATCAGGAATAAAGCAAGAAGTCCCAGCAGTACGAAAAAATATACAGAAGCTTGTCGTTGAAATATAGAGAATAATCGAGAACGAAAGAATGCATGCCACTTTCTTGGACTAAATATTGGCAGGATCATAATTATAAGAACCGCTATTTCGAAATAGAGGTAGCCAGCAATGAATGTCCATTGTATTGACATTTTGGTAAATATTTAAACCTATGAAAAACTCGTACACCGTTTGTCTTCTTTATTACCTGATTAAACTTTAACTCACTTATAGCTAAACGTATTTAGTATCGTTTTCAAAGTAAGCATATTTTATTTAAACATAGTGACTATTATAAGTAAACTACGAATTAAATACTTTATATTCTAATACATATCAATAAAAATCAGAAGTTGAATTTGATTAGGGATACATCATACAAGAATACATCGATGTATTTATAAGATATCGATGTTTTATAAGATATCGATGTAACGCCAATCAAGCTTTTTTTTAAATGACTAAACGCTGTTGGCATATGGCCTTTACAGCTTCTCGATTTTTATGTGCCAGCACTAGCACAACGGCGTCTCCTGCAAGACATGATAACCTAATATACAGAACCCTATCTTCCGATTTTTTGTTTTTGTCTTCTAGAGAGACCATCAGCTGTCGGATTAGATCATCCAGATCATGTAATACATTAACCTCTTATTATCTCCCGTGCGTCGGACGACCTTGTCTGATTCTAACAGCCTATGCCTGCTTCGTCCACGCATTGCTTAAAGATATTCCCTGTACTTATAACAAATAATTATTTAAGACATTAAAAACTATTACATAAGCCTGATTTGTGTAACTTAAAACACAAATATGTACGTAAAAGGAACAAGGATTGACGAAGGCAAATATCTCCAATGTTTATATTATAAATTTTTTGATCCTAGGAGAAAAAGAGGAGCGTTTAACAAAGTTAAGCATACATATTTTATGTAGTTAACAATGTATGCTTTTTATCTCTTTTAGCAATCGGAAAAGGGAATGTTATTTTATAGAGTAAGTTAAGTTTATGGTAAATAATAATCAGTATTCAGTGGTAGACTTGTCTTGTTTACGTGAAATCTGTTTCTGTGGTGATCATTGGCTCTAATGAAATAAAGACAGAATTTAAAATTGTGTGATGTTTTTAATTTTTTTCTTGACAGTCTTCATATAAAATGACTAATATAGAACTTGATATTTGGCGAGGAGAATGGGGTCTTGCTTCTATAGATATCGATTGCCTTAAAGTTTTAGTAAGTTTTAAGCTATTTAACCTTATTTCCTTACCGGCATAAAATTAATTGATGTACTACATATTTCAGACTTATATGAAATTTATTGGTGTACCTGTTAGAGTCCGAGAAGTTAGCAACCCATTTTTTACCCCTAAAGGAACTTTGCCAGTTCTACGGGACGGTAGGAAAGTCTTGACTACTTTCGAAGAAGTTGTAGCACATTTTAAATCTTTGGTAAGTGTTTGGTTATTATACTAATAAAATTTACCACCTCTATCTGATTACTTTATGGAATGTGCATAAATATTTCGGTATTTAGACCAATTATCATTTCGAAATATCTAGAGTATTTTTATTTAACTCTAAGTAAATTTGTTTGTAATTAATATAATTAAATTTTAAAAAATATAACTACAAAACTAAAACTACCAAAGTTTATAAATAGGATATTTTAAAAATCATCTTTATTCATAATAGGTGTAACAATAAATTTTGTTATATAATGAAAATAGATTTAAACTTTTTATTCATTAAACAAATATAAAGATTGGAATAGATGAAAAGAAAGTCCCAGTTTTGTGACATCCTGTGCCTTGTATCTAATTATTGAAGTTTTCATATCATAAAATCTTTGAAATTATGTTAACATAGGTTAATTGTTTTATTGTTATTTTAATTTAATTATTTTTGTTTTCTCAGGATTATAGTACAGATGTTCACCTGAATACAAAGCAAGCAGCAGAAGCCAGTGCATTCACACAACACATTAGAGAGAAACTTTATCCAGCTTATCAGTTTGCTTGGTGGGTTGATGAAAAGAACTATGCAGATCTCACAAGACCAACATATGCAAAAGCTCTACAGATACCCTTTAACTTTTTTTACCCATCAAAATACCAAAAAGCAGCCAAGGAGATGATAGATGCATTATATGGAGAGCATACAGATCTAAGAGAAATTGAAAAAACTGTGAGTGAAATTAATTATCAAGTTATTGTTTTAAAGTATTTAATACTTTCTGCTGATGGGTTGATAAATGGTTAAGTCCTTAAACTAAATATGTTGTTTACCAAACAAGTTAAGTACTTGATTTATAGTATTTTTTTAATAGTATTTTGTAAAATTTAACACTTTTATATGAATATGCTTTCAGGTGTACAATGAAGCTGAGAAGTGCCTTAAAACACTATCAGATCGACTTGGTGAAAGTGAATATTTCTTTGGAAATCGTACATCATCATTTGATGCAACAGTATTTGCTTACTTGGCACCCTTATTTAAAGCACCCTTTCCTAATGCAACCTTGGCAAATCATGTAAAAGGTATCACAAACCTTGCAAGATTTGTTGCAAGAATAAATCAAAAGAATTTCAGACATGTCACTGATGGTGAGTTTTTGGTTATTATATAGAAAAAGTTTTGAAGAATAATACATAATTTTCTGTTTCTATAAAGCATTGTATAGGTATGGTTAATTTAGGTAAAATGTATATATATATAATTAGATATAACATTTTCACAATTCCAAATGCTCTAAATTCATTTCTTTAGTATATTAATATCCATTTTAGTCTATAAAAGTTAAAATCTCAATGTTTTACTCATTTTTATTCATTTAATGTTTTAGAATATAATAGACAAAATGCAAAGAAGCAATCAACAGGCACTCAGTCTGAGAGGGAGGCAGCTAATTTCCCTAATCAGACTCGTAATAAAATACTTGCCACACTATTTGCTGCCATTGCCATGACAGGATATGCTGTTGCTAATGGCATGTTTCAAGTAAGTTGGTTTGTACATCTACCAAAGGCTTTTGCGTTTAACTAACTACCTAAAATCTTCTAATGATTTTTTACTATTTTTGTCTTTTCAAAACAAACTCAAATAATTTCATATAATTTTTTATAGTGAACCTCCAAAATAATTATAAATATAAATTTTTCTGTGAGAATAGTCTGAATTTTGGTTGTTTTAACAGCAAACAATTGCTTTAAAAAATAGAAAATCAAATATGGAAACTTGCGTTTTTGTTGTAAGTTGTATATTACCGCAAGAGTTGTTTTAAAGTACCCAATGGTTTTTTATTGGTGTTTCAATAAAATACATTAATTGTATATTACCTACAATTGATGTATTTTTATGATTGTATGTATAAAATATGGAACTTGGATTTTTTTTTTATTATGACATAGCTTAAGCTATATTGTCTGTACTTATTTTTTTTATTGAAAAAGAATAAACATCTATGAATGAAATATTTGGGTTGAAATCTTATTCTCATTTCTCTGTTTGTCAGGAGTTGAAAGACTTTGAGCATACGCAAGACTACAGCGATATGTTTGAGAATGAAGCAGACGATAACTGATCGGCTGTCCTTGTCCCATGGAGGCGCATCGTGACCATAGACACACTTTATTTATGACTCATTTGTCATTTATGAAAACATTTTGTTAACGGGATTTTTTAGTTTTTCTCTAAAGTGGAATTTCATTTTTTGTTATTCTTTATTGCTTCAGCGTTTGCTTTCAAAACAAATATTTTCCATTAGATTTTGGGTTTGTGCCAGTGAGATTTTGCATTTACTATTATAGTAACAATTGTTGACATAATATGGTTATTGCATGCAAATACGTAAAGAGAATGTTTTATTTTTAAATAATTTCAATTTGAAACATATTTTCTTTCCAACAATAAAATATGTCACTCAAAGTTATGAGAAAAATTTCATTATTGTGTCATTTGTAACAAATTCTTTTGATTGTGTGCTTTTGACTGATTAATGATTATATTAATTGTTTATATTCTTGAACTTTAGCTTCTGAAGTCATAGCTTACATATCCCAGTTCCTAAGTTTATAATAATGTAGAAATTTCCGTTCTTTTATATTTATAAAAAAAATAAATGATTACACAGCCTTGCTAATATTTTTATCTTTAATTTGTTTTTGTATCTAATTTTCAAAACAAATAAAATTTATAAAAACGCAACGATAACTAACTTAATCTATTGTTCATTATTATGGCATAAAAGGTCTCGATAGAATATTTGATATATTATAGGATATTTGTAGAATTAGTTAGTAGAATGCTATTTTATTTGGGATGGAGTATGAGTTTTGTTTTAACTTTGAGTGAATAAAGGTATTGGTTGTTTATTTCGTCTTTTAATTTATAATTAATTTGAAAAGTTTAAGTATTTTTACTCCCAACGCAAAAAAATATGTGTCATAAGTTTTACGTGTCTATGTGTCTGTGTGTCTTTCTGTGGCAACGTAGCTTCTAAACAAATAAACCGAGTATAAGATTTTTTGAAGACTGACGCGATCGAAATGATTCTTAGTTACAATTTATGAAAATCCCATACAAGCTAAGAAATTAGGAATATATACCTATAAAGTTTATGAGTTAAAGTTCGAACGGTTATGAGTAGTGTTAGTTTTAATTTGTGGTACAAAAAATAATAAAATTGTAAATCCTCATTCATTACCTCTCAATACGACTTGGAGATAAAAAAAAAGAATATCTTCCCTTAAAAGGCCGGCAATGTAGTCGCTTATCATAGGTGAGCCTCCTACTCGTTTGCTACCGTTTCCATAAAAATAAATCCTATCAACATCTCGTTATAATTAAGAAATATAAATTACAGCGGTGGTCAGCATGGAGTTGGCAGAAAACCGTGTCTCTCAATCGCTTTCGAATAGCGAAGAAGCATTTCGAAAAGATTAAAAGACTCAAAGCTGCAAAGGAAGAATCTCTGTAGCACAGTATATGTTAAATACAAGTTAATATCGGAATTAGATAGACAGCTCATAAGATGTCCATTCTCTAGAATAGAGCTAAAAATATGGATAACCCAAGTCGTCTCTGGTTATTGTTTGATAAAGTATTGTAATAACCATACGTACCTTCCACTATCTAAAAACATTCAGCGTATACAGACGAAACTTTGTTTAACAAGGAAATCGTGATTATTAATAGCTCATTGATAGGTAAATGACTGTTGTTTTAATATATAAAGTACTTTAAATAAATAAAAACCTATTTGGCAATGATTCATTTTATTTGAACTTCCTTTTTGCATCGCTTATACACTAGTACAAATAATTAACACATGTAGCTAGTTTACAAAATACGATACATATCAGCACAAAATAATGCAGTAAAATTTTACAAATAACATTTACGTTGTAGTCGAATGGCACTCAATCCAAAGTACATTTCGCAGTATTCATATACAAAACGTATTTTAACACATTTTGTCATTTAAGTATTTCCTCAACATTTTGTACTGAAAAAATAATTGTTGGAAAATTAACAACGATCTCTATAAAACTAAGTAAAACTGGTGCATATATTATTCTCGTTAATATTAGTAACAAACTAAAATTAGCTGCCCTATTTACAACATAATAAACTCAATCTGTTTATAAAAATATAATTCACGATACGTTCCTATCAATTCTTATCTTAGGTTAATAACAAAACATGAAATGAAATTTATTTTATCTTCAATTTTGTCGTAATAATATGTAGATGTAATCTGAAGCATACACTTTCGAATAGAGCCTCAATATGAATATATAATTAGTATTTCTGGTTGTGATAAAAGTAATGTTGAAATTTTAAAATTGTAATCTTAACATATAAGATACAAAAAAATGATTAAAGAAAAAAAAATAAAGATTACATAAATACACGAAAAAATTGAATTAATCTTATTAGACTTAACCTAAATGTCGATCGTTGAATCATTATATTTCAAAATAAGATGTTTACTCAGTGGTAACCAATAATTATCGTACATATTTCACATAAAGTAAATAATTAAAGATTATTGGAATATAAATAAATAAATATTTAAAAGTATGTCCCACTTACATAGTTCAATTTAGAACTCATAGTCGAAATATTTTTACGAGTCGATACGCAATAGTTTACAAATTCGTAATGGGAGTGGTTTAACAAAGTAGTGCCATTTACTATCATTTAGCATCGGTAATAGCTAATTGGCTAGGAAGAAAATTCTTTTTATCGTTACAGTTACAATATTTCATGATTTACCTTTAAAACTGTTTTCCGAGTAGTTCAGCCCGGCCTCACATAAAAAAACTACACTGGCCTGCAAAATTGAGTTAAGTTGTTATTGTTTAAAATTGAAAAAAAAAATCATTTTTAACAAAAATAGTATTATATAAATTAAAATAAGCGTGTATTATTACCGGACAAAAGAGCCTTGCAGCTAAGTGGTTTTATAAGCCTACCACGAAGCGAGAGGTATAGGGTTTGAATTCCGGCCCAAAAAAATTTATCCGATCTTTAGAAGGGCTTGACAGTGGCCAGGCGAGTGTCTTACCCGTGTCAGTGCCGTACTGAAGCCGGCGGTGTTATCTTACCATATAGAAGACCTACCTGCTCCGTTGTCCTCTATACCATATAAAAAGAAAAGCGTTCGGAGTGTTAAATTGCGTTTAACTGTGTTGAGAAATTGGCTAGGAAATATACTTAGCGAAAGTCCAGGAATAGCGACAGTACAGTGAGAAGAAGACTAGATGAAGTACATTTGAAACCCGAAGATAACTCAATGTACACTTCAGAGACTTGGTGTTCCTCTATGGGCTGACTGGAGTTATTCGCCCTATAAAATGCCACTCTGAACGGGGAGATTTTTTTTATGAAAACGGTGCCAAAAGAGCGGGAGGCTGACCTAGGATAAGCGGGTTTTCGCCTATGCATACCCCTAGCTCCTGTGTTGGCAATCTTTAAGGGATAGATAATCTCTTTTTTTGAAGGATTTGAAGTTCCCAAGTGATTCTTGATGAGTATACATAGTTGTATTAAGCAAGAACGGTTGATCTATCTTCATTCAAGATGATGTGAAAAGGGGTATTCAGGAGGTTGTTACTAGCGAGATGGCTTGGCTAACAAGTAGTCCAGTTAAGATCAGGGAGGCAAGTGAGAAAACGAAGAAACAACCCACCAAGGATTAAGTCTTAATATAAGAATAGATTAGAGAATTAATAGACGAAGTAATTGTCCGAGCCCGAGGTTAGCAGTTTAAAAAACGTTACTCATAACATTTGTATGTTAAAACTGTTGTAGTTTTGGAATTTTTTATTAAGTGTAATATATCACTTTGCAGGCCAATATAGTTTACAAAATTTAATATATTTTGTTTTATCATTTTTTAGAATGATTTCTTAATAATTTAACGTCACATTTCACAGAGCAGCTCTAGTTTTTGAGATACACATACCCTCTCCTACCGCAAATGCACGTCTTAAGATAATATAAGTTGTGTTCATTCAGATTTGAAGACGTAAGACTTGCCTTTTTGTTTGTTCTTTCCTATTATATTTAGAGTTTTCAAAATAATTGACCTTTAATTAAACAAATAATATAACTTGTAATAAATTATAAAAGAATTTTAAAAAATTATAAAAGATATCTCAAAATATAGAGCAGCTATTAGAAAATGAAGTTTTAATTAGCAAAATCATCTAGAATCTTACAACTTCCTAAAACAGAACAAATTATCTATGATATATAATCCTTATGAAAATATATTAATTTGCTCATATTTTTTAAGCTTCAGCGTAATTTTTACAGACTATAATTATATAATATGCGATTAAAACTACATTCACATTATTTACAAATAATTACAAGTTTATAATAGTAAGGACAGCAAACGCAGTCAATATATTAAAACTAAAGTACGCTCTAATGAAAATCACACGCGAAAAAATTCAATTATGATTGGATCGATCTGTGAGGAGGGTGTTAAACGGGTTTTTTTTTAAATACACTTCCAAATATTCACAACTCAAGTACCTGTCTTATTATATTGCCTTCTCATGTAATTTTATTCCACTGAATATAAGGAAATTTTTCAGAGGCAGTTTACGGAAACGATACTTTTTTACATTAACACTAGTTTAACACGTTACATTAATATAAGAAATGTCATAACATTCATATGTACTCTTACAACTGCTCGTGATGAATTGAAATTACTTTTCACGTTAGACATAACAACATTATACAGCAACATTGGCATAGACCTAAATATACACTGTTAAATTAAAACGTCACTTGTACTTGTTAAGGTTTAATCCATTTAATAAAATATTACAATCATCTCGAGACTGAAAACTACGTTTAAATAATTTCTCGTCAACAATCTCAGTCATACACCGTATAAATTATCTCGCAAAAACACTGGTTTAAAGATAATTAAAGCAATGAATAAAAGGTATATATTATGTTCCTGCTTTTATTTAAATAATGAGCAAGACACAATTTGCGGTAGTAAAAAAATAGTTTAAATAATATTTGTTACGCGGCAAACTTCTAACTCAATAAATATGGTGTTCACTTTAAATATTTCAATAGTAACTTAAAAATACATATTATAAATTTTAAGATAAAATTATTTTAGTTAATTTCGCCAGTGGAGTGCCTTTGATGATTAAATAGATAATTTCTTAATAACGAAACGAGTTTCAATTTAATCCGGTGCGTTTAGAAGACTCTGCGAATCCAGGAGTTCTGTAGCATCTATCAGGCTTACCTGCATTGAATCGAGGCTTCGGGCGACATTGTCGCTACTTTTAAGGCTGAAAGGGTAGAATCGGGTTACTGTCGGTCCAGGGGTCGCGGGAGGCTCGTATTCGCCGCCATTTCGGTCGTTCAGTATCGACATGCACGACAGACGACTGTTTAACTTCTGTATCTGGAAAATTTTGCATAAGAATTAAATTTTTACTTTGAGAGCCTCGTAGCTAAGTGGTTTAATAAGTCTACCATCAAGCAAGAGATATCGGGTCGTAATCCCGGTCCAGACAATTATAAAATATAATTTTTTCGGTCTCTGGAAGGGCTTGACAGTGCCTAGGCGAATGTTTTAATACTATCGCATCCGTGAGAGAGCCATGTTGAAGCATATGCTGACGCACATATTAGGCCACCTCGTCCGAAATGATGCCATGGGCTCACAGAATCATCATCATTGCAGCGGTGAGACGTCCACTGCTGGACATAGGCCTCCACCTTCGACCTCCATGCATATTTTCGTTGGGGGGTGTTTGCCATAAACAGCACGCTTGGCAGGCGGGTTGGCGATCGCAGTTCAGTGCAGCTCACAGAATACTCAATGTGAAATGGTAGTTTTATCTACTTGAAACGGAGCTTCTACTGTTTTTCGCTGAGTGAGAATATCGGAGACCATGTTGTTCATGGGCGGCGTTGTTCTCTTACCATATATGAAACCCACCTGCTTCGTACTCCGCTATACCATAACAGTTGAAGGTATTTAAAGGTATGATTTACTTGAGAGTTTTTAGAGCAACAAAAAGATTCGTAAGAATATTGAAACTATCACTTTAATCCGAATTTGGGGCCAAAAATAATAGACCACGTAAAGTTATCTGCAAAAACATCATTTACCTGCGTCTTAACCGCACAGTTGTATAAATAGTATTGCACTCGACCAGCTGATTGCGCGTCAAGTGGCGTCAACCAACGTTCATAGCACTGCGACCACAGCTCTATAGCAGCAACATTGGTGCATGGTTCCAGGCGACCACTCTCATTCGTCACGTTCACTGACTTGCGGCTATATACTGACGACATTGCTAATAGAAAGAAAATTAAAATTTTAGAATAGCAAAGTTTTGCTCTCATAACATGACTCCTATACAATAAAAGGCAGCTAAATCCAAAATGTCAAGCTAAAAAAAATCGATAACTTTATTTAGATAGATACGATATTATATATATCGGTGAGACCAGTAATAATGATGAGTCACGCGCACCTGCGTGGAGTCTGCACGCAACGATGACTATAAATATTCCTCCTTGGCCAGCTACAAGTCAGACAGACGTTAAAGTCCTCTTTGGGAAGTCATTACGCTATATTAAGAATAAACAAAGATGGAAGAACATGTGAATTTTTCTTTTAATGAAGAATCAAATATGCCGGCAACGCACTCGCGGCTCTGCAAGGGCTGGGGGTGTCCATGGGCGGAGGAACGCTTGCCCTTGGTGAGCCTTCTGCTCGTTTACCACCGTTAATATAAAAAAAATCATGATTGTAAGGTCAGCTAAGCTGACGTCATACCCATCCAAAACACTTCTGCGGCCCCAGCGCCGGTATATTTTAAGACCAACTGACAAAACTAAATGGCGCTATAGTTAACTCATTTTTAGTTAGTATGGCGTTTAGCTGTCTTTGATTCTATAGGTCTCTTATTACATATTAAAAGCGACAACTAGCTTAAAAAAATAATACAACAAAATATGAACACTTACACAGCCTTTGCGCGGGAGTCATGTTTCTATGTCCAACGTACAGTGGGTTGTAGAACAACACGATATCTTGTTCGTTGAACTGCTCTCCCCAGTCCCAAATCGGGCGTTGTGTAAAGTTCTGTTAATAATTTAGATACGCATATGAAATACTTAACTTAAATATCAAAAGAGAGTTTACAGGTGAAATTATTTATAATTCTCCCTGAATCAAAACATACCTTCATAATAGCTAGGTCCCGGTCTCTGGGACAGTTAAACAAGAATGTATCGAACAGATGATTGTGCGCCGAATCCCATAATGTTGTGAGATACGTCTCAGTGAATTGAAAGGCGGCTGGAAATTGGCTTTGAAGCTGCCACACACAGTCCAAAAAAAGAAGAAAGACTGGAGCTGTTTGTGAGGGAGGAGATTTTTCGATGTCTTCTTTAGTCATTCCGGGACGAGGAAGACCGAATCTGAAAGTGACAGATATGATCAAAGAGTCAAGTAAGTAAACAATGAAACATGAATTCCGGCTCGTCCGAAGTGATATCATAGAATACTCAGCGTGAGACGGTAGATGTACTTGAATCGATACCTCTACTGTGTTTCGCTGAGTGGGGATATCGGAGCTTAAAAATGCCACTTAATAAGCGGTGTAAGAAACCGGTAACCGGTTGTCAATGGACGGCGATGTTTTCTTACCATATAGAAGACCTATTTGCTTCGTTAACCGCTATACCATAATTTTATTTTTATTTTTTAAATTTAATTAAATAAAATTTTAATTGTTTGTTGATATTAGTCCGAACTCTGAGTACTTCCCTACAACGATTGCCTTGCTGGAATCAATGTGTGAGAATACTTGATAAGCATAGGAAGTGATTTTTACGGTAGACGAAAATTGTAAATATTTAAAAATTATTTCCTTTCTTTAAATATAATTTATATTATATACTTATATAAATATGGGTAAGTCTAAATAAATATTTTTTTAGAACTTGGAATTTAGCCTAGTACTGACCTATCGCTGAAGGGATGCCCCAGTGCCAACCATTCTTTTTGTATAAGTGACTGGAACCCCGAAACAGTTCTATAATATGGGTCTAACAGGAGTTGCGTTAGGCATGATACAACTGCACAATAGTCAACTCCATCACCTGCAAATAAAAATGTAGATAATACGTTTCTCGATGTTTATTTATTAATTATTATATTATTTTATATTATTATTTATTATTACTTCTTTAATACAAAATTTGGTGTGAAAGCATCTAAACAAGTCAATTTTTAATCATAACTTCTAATGAGAAATGTTCGTTATATAAGGTAATGATATGCATACATCATTTTTACATTATTATACGATTACTAGCTAACCCCGGCAAACTTAGTTATGCCACATATATTATATCACACATATATATATTGCCACATATATCAATAACTAATATCTCTATTGACAAATAAGGGATGGTGGTAGAAGGGTCAAAATTTAGGATTATGTGTATTTTCCATACAAATTGATAAAAATATAATAAATTTATAAAAAAAAATATTAGGCTGTGGTTAACCCGTATCACTCAGGAGTTTAAAAAATAGATCGTAGCCGATTCTCAGATCTACTCAATATGCATACAAAAATTCATAGCAATCGGTCAAACCGTTTTGGAGGGGTATGGTAACTAAGACTGACATAAGAATTTTATATATTAGATAATTACAAAATGAAAAGGTGATCGAACATTCAAATAATTATTAAAAAAGATAAACCTAAAGGTTTTTCAACACGATTCAGATTGCATCTCTGCTATTCAGAAAGCTGTGTATTTTATTAGAATCTGTATTACATCCCATTTTCCTGTGCTAGATGTACCCAAGTCCTTTGGATTCTAATAAGAAATGAATTCACCCATAGGAGAGCCATGTTGAAGCATATGCGAATGCACTAATTGAGCCGGCGCCTCTGAATTGATACAACGGCCTCACGGAATACTCAGTGTGTAAAGTTGTACTTGAAACGGTGCTTCTACTGTGTTTCGCTGAGTGAGTGATGATATCGCAGGTCCTTAAAAATGCCGCTTAAGTGGGGTATAAAACCGGCAACACAACCAATGCGCGGACTATGGCGCGGTTGATGATGGGCGACGGTGTACTCTTACTGTATACTGCTCCGTTGTTGTTTGTAGGTACCATAAAATGAAATACAGCTAAAAGAACGTAATTATAGAGCTAACCTTCTTGCAAAACGACAGTGACGTTATCAGCAATATGTTGCGCAGCATCATCAGCGAATGTGATACAGTTGCACACATATCGCAGCCATCGGCTCGATTCTAGTATGGAGTAGTACTGGGAGTCTTGCATCTGTTAATAATGTTTAAGACAGTGGCATTTTGATAACTCGAATATCAAGGGAAATGCTAAAAATTCAATTTAGTGAATTTAATTGTTATAAAAATCATCCGAAGTGACACCACGGGCTCTCAGAATGCTCAGCGTGAAACGGTACTTATACTGTGTTTCGTAGGGTGAGTGAGGATATCGAAAGCCCTTAACAGTGCCACTTAAGCGGCGTAAAAACCCGGTAACATAACCAATGCGCGGTTGTTCATGGACGGCGGTATTGGCCCACCTGCTCCGTTGTCCGCTATAGAATAAAAAAAACAACAATGTCGAGATACATAGAATTTAATTGCTAAAACTGACTTATAAAGGTGCGGTTTATAAGAATACTTTTCGACTCGTGGAGTTAAAGTTGAACAACAATTCGACATAGATTTATGGTACACATTTATTGTATGTACGATACACATATTTATACATCTCGTTTTTGAAACTAATTGAATATACCACGTATTTAGACATTCAGCGGAAGGTAATAGCTTTTTTTCGACTTAATAAGAATATCGACTAAACGAGATTTGAGTTCAAGAGATTCCACTGCATTTACAAAAAGTAAGTACATAATCTTAAAGTTTATTCAGCGTAAGTAGCGCAGATAAAAAATATTAATGTTAAAAACAACTTACCCAAAACTGTGAAAGTGTATTTGGCGTACACAGATCGGCTAATTTCTTGTAGGAGGCATGTAGTACGGCAAGTGAAGGTAGCACGCTGCCGCTGTTATTATTAGTGAAACTATTTCCGCAAAGATAGATCACATATGGCGGTGTCAGTTTCGGATGGGATCGACGCACCTGCAAATTTTAATGGTTGCCTATACACATGGTATTGTATTATACTCAAAGAGAAAAAGTTTTAAGAGATGCAAACAAAACAAAATCAATAAGGATAACTATAATGCAAGGCTTAAACAGCAAAAATCATCACAATGGAAGTTTGATTGATGGCCGAATTTGGTATTTTATAAATATAGAAAGACATCTCAGTTTAGTGGTAGAAACAACTGCATACTGTATTTCCATCATACTTTTGTATAAATTAACATGAAATTAGGGGCTATCTATTAAGCACGTGATCTTTTATTTAACACTTTTTGAGTGTCGCTCCCTTTTGGTGGTATGTAATGCAATTTAAGACTTCCTCCCCCCATCCAACATCACGTGTATTTTTAGTACTTACAAAGAAAATTAAAATTATCCGAATATTATCCTTAAATACAGAGTATAAAGTAAATATAATCTTATGTTTTGTTTAGAAATAGCGCGTATTAAAATCACGAAGTTTTATTAATTAATATAGAACACCTATATAAAATTACAATGTGTAAAAAAAAATACACGTGATATCGTACAAGACCCCCCCTACCTCCTTATGATATTTCGTTATTTTTGTTAAATCGTGATTAATGGACGGCCCTTAACCAATAATTATAGTTGAGGAAGTGTAACGTAAAATATGTACCTGTTCTAAAAGTACACTTTCAGCAGTAGCAGACAGTTCCGTAGGCAACAATTCCCCACTCCTTAACAGCGCTGCGCCTTCCGCTCTACCCCAAACCCAAACTGGAACTCTCCCCGATCGGAAATGCCTGGCATTCTCCATCAAGTTGTAATCCAACACTGAACTAGGTACAATCAAAGTCTCCCCAGCCGTAAGCATAAACGCATCAGACGTGCCGTTTATACAAGTTATCCTCCAATGAGGACAATCGCATCTTTCCAGTTCCCTTTTCCAATCGGCTGGGCGTAGAAACATGTTCATATCAGGGGGTAGCGTTGGATAATACGGCTCTCTATATTCAAATGCAAACAATAGATCGTGTCGTTCAGGACAAGCATGGTGTAGGAGTGCCATGACCACTTGACGGCCGGTGCCAAGCGGAGAATTCGCGAAGTTGAACGATAGGACTTTCATGTTCTGAAAATATTTTGTAATATAAATTTTATAAAAGATGTTACATAGTATCCAATTAGTATTTTCTTTAATATCCAATAGTGTTATTATTTATATAAGAGAGTGGAATCTCGACAACTCAAACCTCGTTTAGTCGACATCCTCATTAAGTCGAAAGAAATGCTATTTCCTTCCGCTGAACGTCTAAATACGCGTTATCTCCAATTAATTAGACTTTGTAACTCTAACAAAATGTTATTTCCCTACGAGTCCTTGATAAAAATATTTATTCTCTGAAACTCGAATTTCAATAACGAGACTCCGTCGGTCATAGTTAATAAAATATTCCGGCTTCTTACTTGGACTTCTCCGAAAACATAGCAATGTGATTTTGTCGTGTTTTGTTTTTCTAGTGCATTTAAATTTATATAAACAAATATGTACTGTAAATCTAAGTCCAACCGTTGTTTAAATTTAAGTCCACAAGTCGAAATATATTCCGCCGCACATTTATAACTCGATATTTGAGCAAATAAATCCTAAGTATCTGGAAATACTATTAACTAGAAACCGCATTTACTCGGATTTTTTAGCATTTCCCTTGACATTCGAGTTATCGAGATCAGCTGCGAAAACTGCAATCAAATTTGTGCAATAGCTTTTTAATTTTACGCACAGCAGAATAAAACCTCACTCACAATGAGAACTTTGTTACCTTACAAACAAGTTGTATTCCTTTAAGCTTAACGGGGATGTCCGTTCTGGGCAAAAGGCGTCGCCGCCGTGTTGTTCCACCATCTGTCATCCAAAGAGCACCGACACATGTTAGCGGCACATCAAAAACCCCCACTAAGTTATTTCTTTGCCCATATTCCTGCAATATATATATATAAATGTTATAATATTTCACACCGTGCGAGAGCCCTGGAGAGCAGAGCAAACTAGCTAACAGCCGAAACTTTTTAAACCATGTATTATGTAATTTATAGATTATTAAATAAAATAGAAATTCTAATATACAGCAAGTGAACAAAGTACACGAAAAATATGTCTACATAACCTTCTTAATTTGTGTAATAGCAGAGTTATAATATGTATATATATATAGTATTAATTTAGTAAAAAATTGTTTAATGGCACAAAAAAAAATCTTATTTTTGATTATTTGAGAGCCTTGTAGCTTAATGGATTTAAAAGTGTACCACGAAGCGAGAGGTAGAGTGTCTTAATACTGTCACACGCGTGGGAGAGCCACGCTGAAGCATATCCTACGCACTAATTGGGCAGGAACGTCCGAAGCGATACCACGGGCTCACAGAATACTCATCGTAAAACGGTACTTGTAGGAGAACAAAGAAGACCCACCTAGCATTGTAAAAAAAATGTTCTAATTTAATATTCAATTTCATTTGCAAACTTACGTCGTTAGGCGATGGGTCAAGTGGTACAAAGGAAAGCTTATAGTTCGTCACGAAGAGGGCTCCTAATCTTCCTCTTTCAAGCTCACCAAGTGGCATCAGCATCACTACACTGTGAGCTGTCCCTACAATCATTTCCCCTGGAAAAAAGAAAAACTCCGATTAGCAGTTGAACAAACCATATTGTCTATTAAGAGAATTTAATTTTTAATTTACAATATTAATATTATATTACATCGAACTTTCAAAAATAGTTATCGATTCGTAGTTCAATAGAAATTGAGTATAATTAAACAAAAATAATTAAACGCAATTTCTATTGGTTCTATTGATTGATTTTGACCAACAATTATTATTAATTAAAATAATGCGTATGCAAATTAAAACGATGCGATTTAACAATTAGATAAAACATGATATTAATACATAAACTATTGTACCCACGTAAGGTTTTAAGGCCGCTTAATTGTAATACGGATAATTTAAAACCTTGGCCGATAACATTGGACTAGATGTGATTTTCTTATCAAAAGAAAAAAAACACTACGCACTGACCGTGTCTCCAAAATTGCCGCTAAGCGACATTTCCACCTATAAATATAACGTTACTTTCCCAAATTTATCATTTTCATAGAATGTTTTTTACCTTGGTGGTAATTAATAAATATTTGATTCTATTATAAATTATAAGCTATACTTGGCATAATAGCCTGTATTTATTATGAATTAATTTATACACAGAAATTCATGCCTTTGTAAAACAACATAAGTAGCATTTTTTTCCTGTCTGAAAAAGAAATATATAATATATGTATGTATAATATAGCGCATAAGTATTTGAATATGCTGTAAAGCATAATTAGGGTTTTTTATGTTTTATAATATAAAGGATTTAAGTCCTTTAGCTAAGATCTAATATACTGCCATAATTTTTACAAAAAACAATACATATACATATTATGTAACTTTACTAAGAACTTAGTTGAATAATGTAGTAAGGCCGTCTCTGGTGATATGATAATAAGAAAATAAAGCACCTTATCAAGGCTATCGAAACACACGCAATGATAAAAAAAAAATGTGAATCATAATTATATTAAAAAGAAAATGAAAATATTAAATTAAAAACTAATAGAATTATATTGTATATAAACAGAAAATTGTGCGCGCCAAAACTTTTTCATTCGGTTATATCCTTACCTATGTAGCATGAATGAACAATCATGATCAATAAAAACCATAAATAATAATCGAATATTACAAACCTGGCAATGATCTATTAATAACTGACATTTTCATAATTGAACATCACAAACTACTCCACACACTTCCAATTAACTAGGTGCTAATCCAGAAGCTTATATATTTTTGACTCCTTTTTCATAAAAGGTAATAGCGGAAACGGCACTTACGTGTTCAGTGTCGTAATAAGAGATACAGTTAGGGGCACGTTATGAATATATGATGCAGTTATATACATCATATTTTACATAAATATGTTTTTTAATATTTAGAAGTGAATTATCTTTTTAAATCTGAACTTATACAAAATATCAAATAACAATTCTTACCATTCAATAATTTAGGCTTCAAATAATGGACAGAATCATTTTTTTCTCCATTATTCTGTAAAAACATGTCAAAAATTAAAACTTACTTAATACAGTATAATTTTAATACTATTCATTACACTTTTTATATGACAATTGGTTTTTATAGAAAGATATTGGAATACCATTATAGAATAATTCTATAGTATTCATCATATTCATATTCATCATACAGACGACCTTATAAATATCGCCAGAAGATGTTGAATGGAGGTCGCCTCCAACAGGTATTCAAGGAGGTCTATGGGAGACGCCTATGTCCGGCATTGGTCAGCTTATGGCTGAAATGATGATGATTTATCATATGCTGGTATTCCAATATTTTTATATATATAGAATTACCAAACCTATATATATATATACTATAATTATAATAGAATTACAAAACCTAAACAAGTTATTTTTTTATATATTTTACATAGTTGTCATTTTGATTAGCTGATACAAAAAATATATAAGTACATATTTGATTTTTTAATATTAGAATAAGTTTAAATTAGAATAAGAAAATAATATCTTTTATAGAAATTATATTGTAAGTTGGTTAATATATATTAAAGATCCTTTTTGTGTATTCATAAAATATTTAAATACCTTGAGAAGTGAACAATGAATAAGTGTTAGAAAATAGACATCTCTCACAAAATTTAATTTTCTATTACTCTTCATCAAGAAAATAATGACTCAAATGTTTCAGTCTCATACCTAATACTATTCCTGTATATTTATATATTCTAAGTGAGGGAAAGAAGATCTAAATAGATTTTAATCAACGAGGAGACAGGTGACCACTACAGAATTTTTCTATTTATATAGACTATAGAGTGGAATACTTTACCACTGATGATACATTAATGTAGCTCTTGAAATTCTGGACCAACTTTTTATCATTCATTATAATAGTCGCTTCTCTCTATTGACCCATATAAATAGTTATAATTTTCCCTTATTTTGTACTTATCAACACAATTAATCGAATATAATCGTTACTATAGAATAATGAACAGAAAATCCACATGATTAGAATAAAATGCAAGAATTCGATAAATTACACTGAATGAACTGAATGCCCCGTATACAAAAACAACACATTGAAATGTTTTAAATACATTATTCCTTTAATTAACTTTATACTTAAAATTAATATAACAAATAATGGGAAAATTTATGAAGAGTAAAATAACTTATTCTATTTTCTTTAAGTAGATACTAGAATCTAGCTACTAAAATCAGTGACTGATCTACAGAGTACAGCATACAGATATTTATGTGATTTAGATTAATAGTTTCCAGGTTGTACTAAAAACTAGATGAGTTGGGTTTATATTTTGATTTCATTACTATTTGTAAAAATGTAAACTATTAATAATTCTTGTAAAAAATATTTTAAAGAAAATTCATTAATAATAATTTATTACATGACCATATGAGTTACATCTATCCAAGAAATAAGGTAAAAATGGTCTATTACAGAGTCATATTTCGACTTTTTGACCAGTAAAAAAAATTTTTTTAGTGTAAACTTGAAGAATAGGAAATCTATTGAAACCTAATCTTAAAAAATATTTTAATACATTATCCTCTAATACAGAATATAATTTTTGTATTTATTTTGATGCCTGTAGTTAGGAATATGTTGTCATAATATGTCAAGCAGTGTGCAATAGTCAGTGTCAATTCAAATATAAATGTCTCAAAAATGGCGACTTAAATTTCTGTTCCTTGTCTGAAAGCACCGTAATCAGTAGTTTTTTAATTTAATATAGTGTTAATTATATTATTGGGATTGAGGCACATATCTAAAAACGAAAGATGGCTGAAGCTGCTGTTGAAAACCAGCCTCTGAGACGTTACTATTGTCACAAGTGTAATCTTTATATGAATGAAGATATTATTGAGGTAAAAATCAATATAATATGTACATAAATCCTATACCTTATGTACAAGATTATAATCTTAATACCTATTAATTGTACTATCTACCAAGTAGTATCTGCCTCGAGTGGCTGAGATGATTTTATAGAAATAAATTAAGGATTTTATTAAAATATATATATATTTTCATTTATTTAATATATGATGTAAATTACAGAAAAATTTAATAAAAATCTTGTTTTAATTTAGCTTACTAGCATCCAAAATCATATTCTTAATAGCTTCTTTACGAGAATCTAGTCGATTCTAGTAAGAACTTTTCAACAAATGGTAGTTGGTATTTTTACATAATACAGTGTAAATTCTATATAACGACACTGAAGGGACTGTGCATTTTATAGCGTTATAAAGAGTTGTCGTTAAATGGAGA